>VMDR010001318.1:0-133675 GCA_007922815.1 Macrotus californicus | reverse complement strand
TATTTAGCATTTTACATGCAATCTGATTGATACCCTCCATACAGCACATGGCATAAACACGGCCTATTTGCCCTTTTGAAATTGGAACGTGTATAATCCCTGTTTCAGCATAAACTGACTAAATTCTTCTCTGGGGACAAGAACCATGATTTTTGTTGTTGTTGCTGTTATTCTTTTCTAACTATTAAAAATATTTCCTAACACCTACGTGGTATTGTGTGTAGGTTCACACGACAGATTTGAGTTCTCCAAACGCTACCCTTCCTGCCACCACCAGACCCTTGTGTGTGCTTTACCCGGAACACCCCTCTTGTCTCCAAGACAGAGACCATTAAAACACGGTAAGACGACTCTCCAAGGAACTTCAGGCCAGTAAACTTGACAGTTCACATGAAATGAGCATACCCCTGGGCAGCCTCCTCTTCCCAGAGCTGACGCAAGGAGAAAGAGAAACTGCGCCTTAGAAACTGGGCTTGTGACAGTGTCTTCCCACAGAGCAAAGGGTCCGGATGGCTTCACCCGTGCGCTTTCAATATATAAAGAGCAACTAACACCATCAGACACAAAACCCTCCAGGGAAAACATTCTGTTAAAGGTCAGCTCAACCATGATACCAAAATCTTCAAGGGCATGCACTGGACAAGGAAATTACAGACCAAACTCACTCATTTGATACAATATCCTGAACTATTTGCAAACTGAACTAGTAATGGGTAGAAAACAGTATATACTGTGATAAATCTGGAGATATCCTAGGAAGGCAAAGTTGAATAAATATTAGAAAATCAGTTAATATAATGAACCACATAAACTGATTAAATGTGAAATCATATGATCCTTGCAATAAATGCAGAAAAATGACTAGATAAAATTCAATGTTCATTCATATTTTAAAAAATATTTTAGCAAATCAGGAACAAAAAGAGCCTCCTTCACCTACAAGTAAAATCTACAGCAAGTACCACTCTTCATGGTGAAATACTAAAATCTCTCCTTGGAGACTCAGAAACAAGACCCAGAAAAACATGTTATTTTAATTTCTATCAACATTTTACTGTACATTCTAGCAAGTGCAAGAAAAAGCAAGAAAACAAATTGCATCCAGAGAGATTGTTATGAAAGAAGCAAAACTTTCTCAGAAAAGCTGTGTCACGTGGGATTTTAGCATCTACATTCACGAGTGAGTTCATGTCCTAACTTCCTTTCTTGTTCAGGTCAACTTCCATCAAGTTCATGCCAGTTTCCACACACATTTTCAAAACTCTGAAACAGTTTCTTGATGGACTAACCACGTCTCGTTTTTTCTGGGGCTCTGCTCCCTGGGACCTCGCTGATTTTGGAGGGACTGCCCATCCCCGGGTGGGTCGGCTCCTAGAGTCAGCAAATCAGGAGCATGCCTTCCGAGTGCACACAGCCAGCCGGAGCCAACACCCCTGGTTGCCCCTTCTCAGGCTCCCCCACCCCAGGCCCCTCTCCACCTGCCCTCATGACTCAGGGTCACTCCCCAAACCACTACCGGCTCCTAGAGCTGAAGCCTGCGTGCTCCACCTCACCCTCCCCTGCCCATGGACCTCAGTAAAGGTTGTTGCCACAGTCACCCCCTTTCCTGTGCTCCCCGACCATCCCCCGCACTTCCCAGGTGGCTCCCTTGGGATGGTGGATAGTACAAACCTTGTTTTCAGTGGTAGCCCTCTCCCAGCTCGTCGGCCTTGCCACACCTAAACGAACCTCTATTTTTAAATGTGTGTGTGTGTGTTAGTTATTGGTAGAACTGCCCATAAGTTTTACAAATAGCCTCAAGAATGTTTTTGTGGAAGGATTTTCTTAACATTAATTAATATTTATAGACTTATCCAGATTTTCTACTTCTTCAAGTTTTATGATGGAGTATTTTTATTTTCTAAATACTTTTGTTTTTCTAATAGTTTTGAAGATTTGTCTTGTTTTCTAATACCTTTTTCTTAAATATTTTCTAGTTTCCATAATTATTTCCTCCGCACTCTAGGCCTAGGAAGTTCCCCCCGCTACCTTGCCCTTCAACACCTTCTATTTGTGAATGACTTCAGTGAAAGTGAACGTCCTACCTGACATTGACATCGGAACAGCCAACGAGTTTTCTCAAACTTCATTTCAAACCCAACCCCGATTTCTGCTCACAACGTGCTCTCCCTTGGGCTCCTCACTGCCCACCACCCGCAGTCAGAGGCGGAGGCACGCTCACACTGCTGCACCCCGCAGCTCGATCCCCACAGCTGGGACCTCGCGGCACAGCACGCCAGCGCGCCTTCCCTCCCACCGCAGTCTAAACAGCTGTCACCCGCACCCCAGGATGCCTGCCAGGGCCTCCCCACTCAGCTCCCACTTCTCCTCTTCCCACAGTTCTGTCCCTGCAATTCCCCGCAGCCAGACCCTGCAATGGCCCAGTCCCTCACCCACTTCACAGCAAAACCCAAACTCCTCCGCGCGAGACCCACGGGAAGCGGTGCTTGTCTGCCTGACCTCGCATTGCGTCTCCCTCTTTAGGGATGAGGGACGCAGCCTCCTGCCTCCACTTCCAAGTGCCTCCCAGTGTCTACCTGGGCGGCTCCTGCCCCAGAACGCCGCTGGCTCCTTTGTCACCATCTCGGACAAGCCTGGCCTGGCCTCTCCGTCTAAAGGCAGCCCTCCCTGCAGCTCCCTTTCTCCAGGGCATCGATGCAGCATTTTCTTCAGCTTTATCGCTCCCTTCTACTTACTGCGGTCCTTGATTACCTTGCTTCCTCCTGGCTTCCTTCCTTACAGCCCGTTTCCACGAGAGCTGCAACCCTGCCTGCCCCTTCCCTGCCGCAGCCTAGGGGTTCATGGCACTGCAATGGTCCGAATGGAGAATCACTGGATGGGCACAGAAGCACACACTCGAGGTGGACCGCGACAGGTCTTTGGGACGGCTTAAGAAAATGGTGAGCGGGCCACACGCCACAGAGCCAAAGTTATTTAGGGGGTAGGGGGAGCTGGTGGGGAGGCTGGATCACCCAGTGGAGGGTCAGACAGTGGGCACCCGGACCCCCTGAACTGCTCCAGCCCGGGGACTGAGACTCGGCGTGTGGCTCAAGGCCTACAGCGCATTCCCCTCGTCCCTTCATCCCTGCTGGGCACTTCCAACATGCACGGGGGGGTCTCGGAATGAGTGGTGATGCTGGCTCCAGGGAGGCCTTTAAGATAAATACCACCCAGGATCAATTCGGGCATTATCTGAATTCTGACATCACAAGGGAAAACAATTTCAACTCCACTTAAAAAGATGTCAAATTCAGGCAGTTTTACAACAGGAAATGGAAAAAGGTTAAGGCTTTAACATGATTCAGGTGTCATTTGATAGATATACACAGGAAATTAGGTCACTGAAAATAATTTTTTTTAATCAAGGAACTTCCAGCTCAGAACAAAATGCCGCCCCAATCCCTCTCGGCCAGTGCTCCCCCCACGGCGCATCTTCGCTTTGCCCTGCCCTGCCCACCAGAGCCACACACTTCCCAGAGGAAGTTCAAAGAGCTCTGTGCTCACGTTACTGTTACTAATACTTTGATGTCATAAAATTTAAACTATCGAACACTGCCATCCCCATGAAAATGGAATTGGAGTCTGCCTTCTGTTAAAATGGGGGCGACTGGAATAACACAGGACTCATTAACATCAAAGGCCCTGAGTTCACAGAACAAACGTGTTCAAGGGAAGCCAGGCAGCAAAGTGTGGGGGAGCCTCCACGGTGTCTGCTGCTTCCTCCTCGACATCTTTGCAGGTCTGCCAGACCCAACTCATAGCCCCCAGCCCTGTGAACACGCCCTGGCCCCCTAAGCAGGTCTGACCGCTTCCTCTCCGGTTCTCCATAAATCTCGACTCCTATGCAAGCTTCGTCAAGGGGCAGAGGCTTCCCTCACTCAGCTTCCAGCTTCTCAAAGCCAAAAATCCCCTCCTGGCGGACTCTGAATCCCCAGCCCTCAGCAGGGCACCAAACAGTCAAGAAAGGCTCATTGACAAAGCAAAGCAAAAAGCATCTAACCGAGAGCCTCCTTCCCCCCGACCAAGTGTGGCTCAGAGTCGCATTCCTGGTAATTTTAGCAAAAGTCTGACCCAGCCCTGCTCTCAGGGGCTCCATGCTCTGGTTGTAGAGTTTAAAGAGGGGGAGATGCTTTGTCTACTGCTCCGCCTTCACCCCCTCGCCCCCGCCCAGGAGCCTGATGATCATCTGCCTGTATTTTTTCTGGCAAAGAGGCTTAGACCCCAAACCAACACACACAGCCGCCCCAATACAAAGTCAGGGAATCGTGTCACATCGCCTTAGCACTTGAATATCCCAAACGTTCTATTCAAAATTAAGGGGAAAGAACCGTAAAATTCCAAAGCTGTTCTCTAAAAAAAAAATAAAATAAGGCCCTAACTGAAGAAATGACCCAGAACATGCTTGGTAACATTGTTTTAAAGAAAGGAAAAATGTAAATGTAACATGTGCAAGTCACTATACTCATCTACTTATAAAATATATCCAGCAAAGAGCTGCTTCTAGGCACAACTTATCCCTTGAATGCATCCAGCTATAAATCAAAACCACTCACCATGGGGTGTTTCTAGTGAAACTGCCCTGCTCCCCATTGATTTTGCCGAGCGGAATTTCAGTTAAAGATGAAGCGGCTAATTTTTCCAGGAGCAGCAGCAGCTCGCTGTTTCCTGTTAGTGGACGTGGTGAGAGAAGAGCGGGCCCCACATTTCTGGCCCCCGTGGAGACACGAGAGAGTCCAAGTGCACCAGGCTTACAAGGCAGTGCCCCGTTCGGGTAGTTTTACTTTTCTTTCAGCTCTGCACACAGTGTATGAGTGAGGAATGTTCCTATTCGAGGAAGTGATCAAATACACGTTTTTAAGTGGAAGTAACGGCCATACCAGAGACGCAAAAGCTGTGTCATTCCGATGCGTGAGATCATTGCGATCTGAAGGATTACGTGTCATTGTCCCCAGAAGGACGCTCATACCTAGCACACGCACGTTCGGGTCTGGGCTTTGATTTGGATAATGATTATCCAATGTGTGATCACACAATGTCACTCCAAACGACACCTGGTGACAGTGCTGTGACTCAGTCTTGCCCCTGGGATGAGCCCTCTTCTCCAGCTGGGATTGAGGAGCCGGCCTCAGCCTGCCCAAGCTCTGTTCAACAGCTGCATGCCCGGCACCACCCGCCCCACCGTCCTGGCATCTCTGTGAGCGTACCCACGGTTTAAAGTGTCAGGTAGTAGGGACAGTCTTCTCTAACTCCGACAGTCATCAGGCGCCTTTCAATACTGCTCACTAAAGAGTGGTCTCCTGTTTCTAACACTGGTTCCCCCAGCTGTTTTCCTAAAAGCACCCCCACAGATGTCTTGTGGACAAAGCATAGAAGCACACGCCAGAATAAAACATATTCTGCTCTCAACGTATTCACAACATCCTGCTCTCTCCCAGTTAAAGGGGGAAATGATTGCATATTCGGTTATCTCAAAATAATTAAAAGGCCATCAGTTTGCTGTCATGGAAGTGATATGGTTTAATTACATTCTATAAATGTATTGACCGGGCCATCAGGGATACTCTCCTGTTGAGAGGTTATTATCTGAACTGCAAGCCGATGTGCGCTGACTGGGGCAGAAGGGTCTGTGCAGAGGTGGGGGTGTGCAGAGGTGTGCAGAAGTGGGGGGTGTGCAGAGGTATGCAGAGGTGGGGGGTGTGCAGAGGTATGCAGAGGTGGGTGTGCAGATGTGTGCAGAGGTGGGGGGTGTGCAGAGGTGAGGGGTGTGCAGAGGTTGGGGGTGGGGCAGGAAGGGTCAGAGTCTGAAAGGCAGAGAGGGTTGGAACCAGAAAGAGTTGAAGACTTTCTGATATTTTCCTAGGAGAAAATAATAAACTTATTCATAGGAATACAGAATTTACATATATTAACAGATAAAAACTTATCACTTGCAGGAACTTTCATCCATATCAGATTACTGAAACTGGGCAAAGAAACTGGCCGATAAAACATTGCTCAAGGGACTCGTATTGCAATCCCCCCAATCTACCCTAAAGTGGCTCAGAGGAACACGCCACGAAGTGCACCGGGAATCTAAGAGGTCCATTCTGCTATCACTCAGTCACGTGTCCACCCCACCTCACAAAGCCCTATGTAGTAGGCAGCATGGAAAACTCCACGGACCAGCTACAAAGTCAAAATGGAGTATTTCTACCGAAAAATTTCACTGCGAGTGTCAGGATACAAGTTTGTGATACAGAGGACTTCAACAAACTGAGGTCCATACTAACATACTATGTTCACACGTGACAGTAACCCCTGAACAGATTTTGTCGCCCCCGTCCTCCACAGGGACGAGACTTACTAGATCGCCTGGCTCCCCTCATCTGAGCCATCCAGGGTTGTATGTTTCCCAAACGCGGTCCCCTCCTCTCTGCCCTCCCCACCCCGGGGTAAACAGACTCAACCCAAACATGGGCGCTCTTGGTAAAGCCTCAGACCCAGAACTGGGCATCTCTCCCACCATCTACCACGCACACCGTGGTTACACTGGACAGCCCAGTGCACTCAACCAGCGCTGGCGACGAGTAAGCTCCTTGCTCAGAGACGAACCAGCTTTGGCACTCCAAGGAAGCTTCTCAACTACCCCAAGCCTTGGGTTCTTTATCTGTCAGATTGGGATAATGACATACAACTCAGCGAGTGGTAGCCCCCCAACCCCACTTAGGCCTCCATGTACTCCTATTATGCTCCAGGGTCCTCCCCAAGAAGCCCACAGTCAACCAGAGTGGGGACCACAGGGATGATACATCCTGTGTTAGCCCAGCGCCCTGCTTGCTGCTTCTCATGCCCTATGTGCATGTGAAGCATCCTATGTGCTTATTCTTCTTGTCTACTGCCACGACTAATTCCAGCTTCCACACAGAGACTGGGGTTCACATAGTCAGGGGGAGGGGGAACAGTTCCACAGTTAGGTGTTTTAAAAAAAAAAAAAACTCCCAGGGATTATTCTAACGGGCAACCAAGGCTGAAAACCACCCCACTGCTCCGTGATCCCTGACGCACACACCACCAGCAGAGCCCTCTCCCAACGTGCTGAAATCATTCGTTTCCTGACGTGCTCATCCTGCGTTTTTGCGACGCCCTTCAAGGCCAAGGCTTGTCTCATGCCTCTTCGAGTCACTGGGAACACAGCACCATGCCTCCCAGTTTGCAGACCCTCGAAACCTTGACGAGTGAATGAATGGGTCAGATGTTGCATACGTGGCTCCACCTCTTCCCCCCAAGGATGCTGGGAAGGCAAATCGAGTTGCAGGAGAGCGTTTGTTTAAATAAGGATACACCGCACAAAGCGACGGTCCTGCTAAGCCCAGTAACACAGGGGGACACTCCCTTGATGCAGCAGAAAAGCCGCAAATAATGATGCTCAATGGAAACACACAGGTTCAGTTATGCTGAATGGATGATACTCACCGTGCCCCAGGCACACAGACCCACAAACACCAAAACACAGCACAACACACACCTCTGGTGTCAGCAGCATTCTGGACCCGCCCGCCACTGACCGAGGGTGACAGCGGAAACTCTGGGACAAGGCTGAACTGAGAATCGGCAGGGCACAATACAAGAAACGGCTATCTCATAGTGTTCATTTATGTTTAAATATTAATAATTATAAATATTTATAAATTTAAGAATATACGTAAGGTCTGGTCAAAGAAACATTTTAAATGAGTGAGAAAAGAGTAAGTCATTTCATAAGTAAGTCTCCTGAAGGCATTTGTCTATTTGATGAACATCTATTTAGATTCCCACCTAAAATCAGTCACCGAAGTAAATTCCATGGGAAGTTGTAAATTAAATATAAAACATCAATATATAAGAAATAAAGAAGAAAAACTTTTAAAAATTTACCATTAGAGGAGGTACAATTTACTAAACTTAGAATAAAAACATTAATATATGACACCACATTGAAAATTTAAGCTTCTGTTTGTTCAAAATAAATAAATAGAACAAAATTAAAAGGCAAAGATCACATCTGGGGAAAAAGTCACAGGAAATACTACATAAACAAAGCACTGACACCCTTATATACAAAGAAGGTAATCAAACTGAACTTTAAAACCCTGAAGGCACAGTGGAGAAGCCGACAGAGGATATGAATCGGCAGTTCCCAAAAAGGAAACAAGCAACCGACAGACAAACTGTGCAGAATGCTTCCCTTCCTAGGAATCAAGGAATGGGGCAAAAAGTAACAATGAAGTAACATTTGACCCCTATCAAATTAGCGAAGACTTTTTAAAAACTAACCCTGTCCTCCACTGCTGAGGGGGCTGTGAGAGGGGTGCTCCCAAGTATTGCTGATGTTTTGGGATAATCTTCGGAAAGCAGTTTGGCCAAGAGCCTCCCCACGCTCACACTCCCGCACTCCGGAAGCCCACTTTTGAGAACAGAGCCTAAGAAACTAATCCTGAATACTCAGAGGCATTATTTGTAATAGCCAAAGAACCAGAAATCATCTAAATGCCAGACAAAAGACATAACAATTAGAAAGATGATGTATACTCACACAACTCATAATGATGTAACCTTAAAAAACTGCATTTCTAAATAATATGCAACATCATAATGTGTTACAATGTCATTTTAAATTTTAAAAAGGCAGGGTAGAAATGGTATATACCGGACCTTTTCATTTAGTTTGAAAACAAATAGAATAATGATTAGAAAGAAACAGAAGAAAATACTAATGGCGTCTGTCTTTGGACAGTGAATCCATGAATGAGCTGTATTTTCTTTTAAATTCAAGGACCTTCTAGTTAGAAGTTATCCTTTGTTGTCAAACTCTTATACTGAGCCACATAAAATCACATTTTTTAAATGTCCCAAATTAAGCTTTTATTTTCATACTTAAGATGTTCAGGAAATACTTCCTTCCGTTTATTTTTAAGTGGCCTTTGCTTTCAATTTTTGGTCGTTGGGATGCAAATAGCACAAGAATGACGGATTTGGAATTTCCCTCAAGAGAAGCAGTAGACCACTTCCCCCCTGGGCCCCCGGAGATCTGGTCCAGCATTTAAATCTCCATCGAGGACACCAGAGGCCCACCAAGCGCTCCGGCCCACTCCTCATCGGCCCCTGCACCATGTGAAAAGCAAACAGGTGATGTGCTTTTTTAAAATTAATCTAGCTTTTGACATATATCTAGAGATAAAAGCTAAATTGATTTTATGGTCTTAAAAGACCCCCAAATATCCTAGGTAATTCTAATCTTACTAGCAATCAATTTTTAAACTGCTCATTGAAGGTCACAGCATATTAAAATACGATTTTTCAAATCATCTTAAGAAATTCATCAAATGACTCCCCTCTGTTGGGTTTGGCAAAGGTGAGGTTTGAGGTTGAGGGAAGAAGGGATGCAAGCAGGGACTAAGCGTCCAGCCAATCTGGGAGCCAGAAACCAGTGGCCCAGTGAGGGGCCTGGGCACGATGGGAACCAAGTGGAGCATTATGTCCTAGAAACCGGAGTGGATGCAGCCGAGAGCAGCGGGTTGCCTAGTGAAGGGGGGGGTGGGGGGTAGGAAAAGAAACCAGTTCCCCTCATGCCCCTGTCCTGTTGGAACTCTCCCCTCTGCAGGCAGGACCCACCCCTGTAGAGAGGCACCCAGGCCCTCTCGACCCATCAAGGAGTCCACTCCCGAGCACCAAGGAGGATACCCTGGCCAAATATTGCCCCTAGGACTTGGAGAAGACTTTGGAGATGTCCTTGACCTTCTCTCACCTGGTTCCTAGCCATGGTGGCTCAGGCCAGAGACGATGGCCTCCTGACACATGGTGTCTGGACCACGTGACAAAACCCCAACATTCCAGAACTGCTCTGCTCGGGACTGTGGCCATAGGCCTCTACAGCTATGTCACTTTAACTTCGAGTGAAACAGAACTTAAAATCCAGTTCCTCAGTTGTTCGAGTTTAGCCACAGGTGGCTGGTGGCTCTCACATCGGACAGCGCAGGCCTGGACCGTTCCCACCGCGGCGGGAAGTCCTCCTGGAAAGTGTGGCTCCGGAATACACTGGTTCTGCTAGTGAACAGGCCTAGGCCCCCATTTCTAAATAAAACAGTAAAACTTAAGAGCATCTGATTTACAAAAAAAGGAGGGGGGGTGGCTTGAATGCCATTAGGATTTAATTCATTAATTAAAATTGCCTTCGGTCCCGTTCACAGAAAATATACCCCTGGCTGTGGTCGGCGGTTACATGCAGACTCTGTCGTTTTGCTTACTGACCACACATTCTCATCGATCAATTCTAAATTGGATTATTGTTAGTTTTAAAAGCGCCTGAGCAGCAGAAAGTGGCCGTGGTGGCAGGCCAAGGGGAGATTGATAGCAGAATAAACAGGGAAAGTGACAAGAGCCGAGGCTGAATTGATCACTGTCAGCGGGTCCGTGGTCAGCTGTCTGCCCTTTAGATCCCAAAGCAAGCATCGGGACAACGTTTAGACAAACACATTTGATTTTAGAGGTAATGGGTATGTCAAGGAAATGACAAACCTTAGAAAGGTCAAAGGGATATCCATTTTTCAGACTTTTTCAACCATTAATTGTCGATTTTGGTAACGGTGCACTTGCAGGCAGAGTGGGGAGAGAAGGCCACGTGGGCGTGCTCGGTGGGGTGGTCGGCACAGCCTGTCCAGGGCTCCCGGGGCTGCCGGGACTTCCTCCACAGTGAAATTTCATTTAAGAATGGCAGCTTCACTGGATGCAGAATTTCAGCTGCCTAACGACAATTCAAAATGCAACAGTCTTATCGGTCCTCAGAAGGGACTCAGTTCGCTAGCATCCACTAGAATCACATTCACATTGCCTGTTCTCTAGGGTAACACAGAGCACAGCAGATCCATTCATAATTGTCCATGAGCCTGAGGGGTTTGTAATGTTACAGTAAAATATCGCTGGTGAATCACAAGTACCTAAAATTACAGTTTGTACAAGTCACCGTTTTCTGGTCTTTCTTTTTTGTTTAATTCTCACTCAAGGATATGTTCATTGATTTTAGGGAGACAGAGTCAGAGACAGAAAGAGAAACGTCAACGAGAGAGAGAAACATCGTTTGTTTGCCTCCTATACCCACCCCAACCAGGGGCCAAGTCCGCATCCTAGGCATTGGCCCTGACCGGGATTGAACCTGCAGCCTTTTGGTGTATGGGACAAGACTCCAACTGAGCCACCCAGCCAGGGCTGACCTAAACATCCTGCATGGAAGCGATGCAGGGCTTGGGAGAAATAAAGTTAAATTATTTCTGTAGGGTTCCATTTGTAGGAAATGTCCAAAATGGGCAAATGCATAGAGACAAAAACAGATCGGGGGTTGCCAGGGGCTGGGGAGAGGGACAGTGCAGGGGAGTGAGCAGGTCACTGCTTCATGGACGTGGGGTTTCCACTTGAAGTGACACAACGTTCCTGGAACTAGACAGTAATGACGGTCGCAAAGCATTACAAGTGTCCTCAATGCCACCAAGTTGCATTAACAACAGTTAAATGGGTGACTTTCATACCACGTGCATTTTACCACAATAAAAACAAAAGGGACACCCAGGCGTGTTAACAGAAAAGCAGCACACAGAATCGAAGAACTAACTCCCTCCTGACACGCGGAATGTAAGAGCCTGAATTAGGTTCCCAAGTACAGGGCAGATTGTCACACTAAAAATGACTGGCAGAGAAATTAAAGAGCAACAACAATGACAGAAAGCCCAGACGAGAGACACCATGCCAAAGTGGCTTGCGATGGAAAGGCCAACGCGGACGGAGGCAGCGGTAACATCCCAGGACAGGAGAGGCTGCCTGCGATTACCTGACCCATCCCCGGGGCCCCTGTTAAGCCCACAAACACCGTGTGTTTGCATAATTCCCCCTCTCACTCATTTCAGCCGAGTCCCATCCCCAGCCACAGCGGCGCGAAGTGACAGTGATGAATAAATTGTGCACAGGGAAAGTTGAACCGAGTTTCATAGTTTTTCCAAAGTTCAGTGCATGGTAAAACTCCAGTCACGATGTAATATTTTCCCCCACGAACAGGCAAAGCTGATATTTTCACCATTTGGAAGGCAAGGAGCAAATCGGTGTTTGCTGGAGAATAAAGTTAAGATACCTTTATCTGAGCAGAAGGTGGGCCGCTGGGGACAAGGGTCTCGTTACTACGCCAGTCACTGGCCAGAACCAACGAGCAGAGTGGTGGCTGTCGTCTCAGAGGGGTTTCTCTGACTCAGCCTCTAGTTGGGGGCTAGGGAGCTACGGCCACCACGCAGAGCTGAGGCTGCGGCCGCATGAGCTCTGTGAGGAAGGCCCAGGCTGTGCTCGGCCTGTGGGCACAGGGCTGTCAGCAAACAAACACGCAATTTTCGAGTTACCGTGGGCCTGCAGCGCTGCTGCCGCACTAACTCTGTTTAAATGTTTCTGAGGCCATCATTCCGGACTTGGTTGACCAGCAGGCAGTAATGACTCCGTGCACCTGGCTGCCTGAGTCTCAGCACGAATGCCTGACCCACGGTGGCAGCACCTCGGAGAGAGGTGAGACCGAGAGGGAAGACTGGAAAAGTCCCTTGGGCACTGCTAGCCTAAAACACACCAGTCCTCATGAAAACCTTACCAACAACTCTGAAACTACTTTCCCAGACATGCGTGCATTGCACAGTGGGCCCCCTGGGGAGTCTTTGTGGAGAGGTCTGGTTGCACACCAGCGGGTGTGAATTGCCAATCGCCACCCACAGAGGAAGAAAGATCAATTCATTAAGCAGACTGCCGGAGAAAGACCAGAGGCAGAGAAGCGGCAGGGGGCAGGTGGGCTGGATGGGGAGGAACAGCCATGAAACATTTCACCTGCAGCTTGTCTGATGGAATGACGATGGAGTAAGAGAGGAAAGGAAGGGACAAGGATGCAGACCAGCTGTTTGTGCTGTCCCCTCAATGGAAGTGCGGTCTGTGTCCACACTGACACCTCAGTCACCCACAGGTCTGTGCTGACTGGTCAGGGTGGGGCTTGTGTGTGACCGACTGGTCCCTGTAAGAAGTTGGGATGGACAAATGGGTGAGAACACGCGGCTTGCTTATAGGCGGAGAGCCACTGGCCTGGCCTTACCTGCTCCGGTGACCTGAACCGCACCAGAGGACACTCTGTTACATGAGGAAGAACAATGTGCAGCTGCGCTGGCCAAGGAGCTTGGCCCAGTCCCCCTGAGCGTGGCAAACAAGGAGGCCCGCAGGGCCTCACCTTCCTGAGTGTGAGGGGGCCTTGTTGACACGCCCACCTGCTCCCTCAGTTCTGAGTGCCACGTCCCCGGCACACCAGTCTGAGTACTGGGACGGGGGAATGAGGACCCTCACCTGAAGAAAGCAGGTGCCTTTTCTGGGTTTCGATTGTTCTATTTCTTTCTTTTTTGCTGTGTTCTGTTTCCACGTGCTTTCAGCTCCACTGTCCACCCTTCAGGACAGATTCAGACCCTGCACTGTGTCAGAGCCTTGGCTTTTCCCCATGCCTCCTCCAGAGCATCTAGAACCTTCCCCACAAAGGTTGCAGGGAGGAGGTTAGGGCTCCGGAATTGTAGGGATGGGAAAGAAGACACAAGGAAAGGCCCAGCGTGCAGTCTTCTGGGACTCCAGCTCAGGGTAAGTGCTCGAAACAATGACCACCTCCTAGAAAGAGTGGGGGAGGGGCTGCCCCTCTCTGCACTAAAGCCAAAAGATCAGAACGTCACTGTGAGCATGCACAGCCCAGGCCGAAACCCCTTTGTTCTCTGCAGCTGTCCCTTCCACAGATGACAAGGACGAAGGGCCACTCTCTCTCCACACCAACCTGTTTCATTGACACCTCAGGTTTCTGTGACAGAGCTAACCCTTCAATTTTGTTACTCTTTTGTATAAGGTGGCATGGCTTGGGTTCCAGAAACCCAGCAAATGTCTCCAGCTAAGCCAGATACGGAAGGGCCAGCGAAGCCCCAGAACTCCCTATGCGCGTCTACTGCCTGGTGACCGGGCGATGGTGGCCGCTGGCTGGTTGGTTGGTTGGTTGGTTGATTTGCTGTGACATGAGGCTCTCTGACCACGTATGTAAATCTTACGTGGTCTCAGTGATTTATTTCCAGCTCTATGTAAAGGATATCACCTGGAGGTTGGCTGGTGTAAATAAAGTTTTTAATCAAACATTTTAAAAATTAAAAATAAACCCTAGGGTTAGAACTTCACAGAAGCCAAACATCCAGATGTCAGCGGGTGCTCAGAGACCAGTCACCCAACCTCCTCAGGCCCCGGTGTCCGGCCCCTGAGGCACTCTCGGAGGACTCCCCCGCCTACCAAGATGGGAGGGCGAGTGCCAAAGCTACAAAGCCCTCTGGTGTGACGTTCTCCTGCTGCAAACACAGGCGCATCCAGTCCCCAAGCATCCCTGGTAGGCTTACAGGTCATGTTCCGGTCACCTGTGAAGTGCTGCACCCAGCAACTGCCCACCTGAGCCACGCCCTGGACTCCTCCGCAGCCTCACCATGTCTGTCCCAGCAGTGACCTGCAGCTGGGTTTTCGTCTCTGATATTTAATGCCTACTTTTACGGAATGATAATATTAACACAGCTCTTTCCGAATGAAGAAGGAAGCCAAGAAAGAGCAGTCTTCTTACCTACAGAGTATGATTGATCTCTTTTCCCCCCTGGTACACAATTCTATGAATTCTAACCTACGTGGGCTTCCCTAACCAACTCCGCAATCAGGACACCAAACACTCCCATCGTTGAAACGTTCCCTACTGTCACTCCTCAGAGTCCCATGTCCCCACCATAGCCCCTGCAACCACTGATCTGCTAACACTTTTTTTATCTTTTTGAAAAAATGTCATCTAAATGGGATTATATGGTGTATAGTCCTTTGAAACTGGCTGTTTTTCCCTCAGCATGACATCTTCGAGAATCACCAAAGTCACTCTCTTTTTTCTTTCTTTCTTTTTCTTTTTTTTTTTTTTTTTTTGCTGAATAGTATCCCACGGTGCGGACACACCACAGCCTGTTTGGGAGCGACATCTGGTCCACCTCCAGCTCCCGGCAGCCACAATCAGCGCAGCCAGGAGCGCCCGTGCACAGGATGTCACGTGAAGGTAGTTTCTCCTTTCTTGAGCGTAAATACCCAGGAGTGGGGTTACTGAATTTTGGTTCCTTTTCACAGGTAGTGACCTGCAAATACCCTGTCAACACGACCACACATCTCTAGAGGTTTTTTCCAGATCAGCGCCTTAAAACAAGAGACCAGCACTACTCAAAAACTACAGTGCTCTACCCACTTAGAAAACTGGAGTTTTGATGTCCTTTGTGGTAGTTGGTATTTCTGTGGTATTACTGAGTATTTTCCATAGACAGAAATGTAAATGTCATTGTAGTACTGTTGCAAAAAAATAACTCGCCCTGGCCGGGTAGCCTAGTTGGTTAGAGTGTCGTCCCCGTAGGCCAAGGTTGCAGGTTCGATCCTCACGCAGGGCACATGCAAGAAGCAACCAACAAATGCATAAATAAGTGGAACAACAAATCAATCTCTCTCTCTCTCTAAAATCAACCAATAAAAAAATTGACAAATAAAATTAATTTAGTGATTCTATCAAGAGTTATTTATATTGGCTAAGAAATATCCATTCAATTCCCAAAATCGAATAAGATAAAGTTCAGCTGAGTAGAAAGGGGTCCCGACCTCAGAGTCTGCATTCACTCAGGCTGGGTCTGGCAAAGTTCAGAGTCGCCATGTTAAAAACTGTGGAAAGCACAGCCATCCTCGCTCACGGGGGATCCCGCAGAGTGGGGGAACGAAGGTGCTCTCAGTGGTGGGGGGGGGGGTTGGAAGGCCTATATGGAGCATTTGTTAAACAGTCCTCGAGAGAGCCACCCCCACTGGAGTGTGGGGGGCCAATCCCTAACTCCCACTTCTCACCCTCAGCTCTTGCGTCCCATGGGCCCCAGAACAATCCATCCACGCTCCCCAAGTCGAAGTGATCGCGTAACGATGGTGTATGCACAATGCCCCCCACTCCCCCCAATCCGAGCTCCATTATACAGGCCTCTGAAACGGTCTGCAAAGAAGGCAGAGCCTCGATCGATCCCCGGCTTCTACGTAGCAACTGGTGGGCCCAGCCCATAGAACCCTACGGGGGTGGGGGAGGGGGGTGGATATTGATTCTAGGAAACTTAATATTATTAAAAGACAGTTGTATTAAATCTCTTTCCTGGTCCGAGCTGAGCACTGTTTTTTTTCCCTTTCCCATTTTCAGAAAAATCAATGAAGCTAATACCCTTGTTAGTTTTAGCGTTTCCACTACAGCAGTTTCTTGTCATCGTAGACCCTACGGGAGGTTTGTAGGCTCAGCACTTCAAGCCTCCGTCCCCGGCTGACGGATGGCAATGACATTCCTCTCTCTGGTCACCCTGCCACTCAGAGCGGCCACGTCGTATTTAAATTACAGTTCCCGTGTATCTGTTTCCTTCGGCGTGTAAACGTCCCCAGATAATGCTTAGCCTGAGCTATAAAACGCCTCAGTGCTGACAATGGAGTTCATTACACAGATGCAGTTCTTGGTGTGAGAAGTCGGCGGAAATAAAGCCAACCGCCACCGGCCTGGGGCGGGGGGTGCCTGCCGGAGACCACCTGCCAACCGGAAACCCTGGGGTCCGCTGTTTTAGGTTTTAAGTCACATTAGCTTTCCGGTGGACCATCCAAGCGTCAGCTTGCCTTTTTACACGGAGCAGCTGCTTCTGATTTGTGACAAAACTAAGGTATTTTGGAACTTCTCTCCAGATATCCAAGTTCTGAAGGAATGTCTGCTATGTCATTATCAAACAGAACAAGACTGTAATACGGCTCCAGAGTCAACGAACCAAAGACTGGAATCTTCTTCTAATTGGAAAATATGTGACTCCGATGCCACAGATTTGGAATTTGTGATTAATATGGGCTAGGCTGCTGAGCAAGCATTTTCCTCAGAGATACTACAAAAAGCGTTTTTAAAATAAGATGGCAGGAATAATGCAGAAACTATGTGGAAAACAAACTGGTTTTCAGCCCCCCTCAAAGTCTTCAGAGGCCACAATTAGTGTGCAAACATTTATGGCACTTTTCCTAGTTATTCTACCGCCCTTCCTTCGGGCTTCACTGGGCCACGGCGTCCTCAGCCTCCAGCCCACCGAGTCCACCTGCACACTCCAGACGCCGTGAATTTCCTGGCCCCCAACGGGAATGGATATCTGAATCTTTTCTCACTGACTCTCCTCCTTTCTCCTACTTTCCATTAAAGGGCTCCCACCTTCAGGATCGTCTAAAGAGAAACAAAAGCAACCAGGGACCATAGGCGGCCGCTACGTGGAAATGCCTCTACCTGGACTCCTCTTTGGTTGGATCCAGCTGGTCGCTGCTTCCTCTCGGCTCACCTGGGCCCCGGCAAGGCCTCCTGGATGGCTTCCCACCTCCCCACGGCTCGTCCCCACCCTCTGCTCACAGAGAGGGCCCTGCTGAAAGACACAGAGCGCACTAGGTCGAATCACACTGAAAAGGCGGCGGGCTTCACCTCCTCGGTCAGGCAACACGCCCGGCCCTTCGCACTGTGTCGGGGAGGGCTCTGGACGCAGAGAGGGTGCAGGCAAGCCCAAGCATGCACCAACACAAAAACACCCGTGTCCTACTGGGTGACAGTGAGAGAGAACCAGCTGGCCTGAAGACGGACTGTCATGAGTGATAGTTAGTTATACAAGACTGCTATGGAGGTGAAGGGGGTCCAGCCCTGTGGGAACACGACAATCAGCCTGAGCCTTGTCCACTCTATTCTGGTAGCTGTGGCATGTCCCAGGCAGAAGAAGAAGATATGAGCAAAGCCCAGCTAGAAACGCCCCCTCCCCGCTGCTCCCCCCACTGCCCCACAAACAACTGAAGTGTTGCTGGTTAGTTTTGCTAACGACTACTTCCTCTGTCTCACAGTGGAAAACAAAAGAGATTCATTGACAAGCAATTCTTTAGGGGCTCCCCTTTAATACACTCTGAGTTTTTTTAATAACACCTTATCCTGGCTTCACAGACAGAAATGTGGTTCCAGAGAGTCACAATATGTCAGTAGTAGCAGATCATTTAAATGTGTCCTTTCTCCAGAGGCTAAAACAAAATAGGAACAGCAAATACCATCAGATCAAGTACCGATGCACTAATGAGGGGACTTCAGACAAACGCATAAATGCCAGAAATCCTAAGGCCACGCCCAGATAGGCCAATCGCTTAAAACTAGAGCACGATGTGCCAATACCTATCAATTACTGGGCCGCCTTCCACCCTGACCACCAGGGTGCAGGCTGCAAAGCCGAGTGGCCACCGCTCCCTAGATGCCTCTTGGGCAGATCAGACTTCAGCTGGCCAGGGTGGAATCGACCATTACGCTCCTCACCTTTTCCGCCCCCACTAAGGGTATTGGTGTCTGCCTGTCACACTGTAACCATCCTTGTCTCCTTGCTGCCCCCTGACCCGTGCCCCCAAGGGTCACTTCCGAATGTCTGCCTGACTCAGCCCCATGCAGTGTTCCCACCATCACTGCCTTTCCATAAATCTCCCAACAGGCTTCGGTCACCTCCCGACTGTCTCCCACTTGTTCGGACACTCCTGGAATTTCCTGTGTGTCTTCCTCTGCCCCTGGACAAAGCCCCCTTACCCTTCCAGCCTGAGCTCAAATGCCACCTCCGTGCCCCTCATCGTCCCCCAACCCCCACCCCCCATCTCCTTGTCCAGAACTGAACAGTTTTCTCCTGCAGCCCCCCTCTCTCACTTGTTCTCTCTTTGACTGCAGCACTTATCACATGTCCTTGAACTGATGTCTGAGACACTCTCCCCTGACAACTTTGTGCATTTCTTGAGGTTCAGGACCATGCATTGTTCCTCTCTGAATCTCCGGGGAGTACAGCTGACCTCCTAGTACCCGGGACACTCTCTGAAAATCTTTGCCGAACTCATGTCATGCTCTAAGAAAGTGACATATCTGATCCAAAATGTGAGCCTTCTTGATTTAAGCTTTTCAGATTTTGGAGGCTGTACACCTTGCCTCACTTAAATGAGCTCTGTAGCTGTTTCTATTCAGTCTTCAAGCAGAATCGGGTACAAGTTTCACCACGAGCGGGATGCCCACAGGAAGCACAGAGGAAAGAGTGGGTACAGCAAAAGACTTCTGTGTACTTCAGCTCTCACCCGAGAGATACCCCATCTATTGAAAGAACCACGCCCCAAACCCACAAGGGCAGCTGGAGGAAACAGCCGTCATAGGGAGCCACCTGTGTGCTCCAGGGCAGAGACCAGAGTGTTACATGATTGACAATTATCTGTGGGTGAAATTAACAACAGGGCCCACACGGCAACCACTCCTCACGCCCACTAGACGGCCTTCTCCAACCCACACCTGCCTCGAACTAGTCAATTATCAATGTTGAAAAAGCAGGAAATGAATGGCTCATGGTTTCCAGCATCAATAATTTAAATAAAAAAGGCATAAAGAGCCATCCTTCTTCCCAGAGTGTAAATGAGTGTGACCCTAAGTGTATGGTAAAGACCCTAAGTGTATGGTAAAGACGCTGTAATTGCCAGCAAATTAACTGCCCTTGAAGATGGAGAGGGAACCTGTCTCCTTGACTCTTGGGCTATTTCCTTCCAGAGGTATCTTATTGTCCCACACTCGGGGTGGGGACGCAGCTCAAAGCAGGGTCGCCCAGAGCCACGCAGGAGCAGCTGGCGTGGCTGACGCCCACCGGGCTGGTGAGGTGGGTGCTCTGCAACCGACACATTCATCCGTGAAGACCTGGCCCAGGGGTGAGCTGGGTGAAGAGAGGGCAGGTCTGCTCTCAGCCAGACCGCCTTTGGCACACTGACCTTCTAGAACAAGGGGTGCAAGTGTGTGATCGACACTCGGCAGGGGGATATTGCATATGGCCAGAGACCCTGCCAGAGTCATTTCCTCGAACTTGAACCAGAGTCAGACTTCAGCTGACTTGTAGCTGCCTCTTTTTCCCTTCATCCCTCCACCACCTCTCTGTAGTTTGAGAATGCCCTCTCCCCTGAAATTTTCCCTTTTGCCCAAAGTAATTTCATCGATAATCTCATTCAAAGTAAGGTGTCAATGGCATCGGCCCTATGTGTCAATTCCTCCACTTGAGGAGACCATTTTAAAATCATTTAAAAAGAAGTCGGTGTGTGTCCACCCCCATTTGCTTGTCCACCCATCCACTGATGAACTACAGACATGCGCTATGACGTGGATGAGCCCTGACACACTGTGCGAAGTGAAAGAAGCCACACACCAAAGAGCACGTGCCCCGGGACTCCCTTTCTGTGCAATGCCCGGAACAGGCGACCCCAGACACAGAAAGCAGATTGTGTTTGGCTGGGGCTGGAGGGAGGGGAAGGAGGGACAACTGCCTAGTGGGTGGAGGGTTTCCTCTTGGAGTGATGAAGATATGTGGGAACTGGATGTTGTACATGCACCTGATGCCACTGAATCGTTCACTTTAAAAACGGTCAAGTTGATGCAGTGTGAACTTCACCACAGTTTTTAAAAGAGTGAGGGGTGTCTGTAGGTGGCCACCCATGAGGCTCTTCGGGTGAAATTGCAGACGCAGTGCCAACAGGGCAGGGCCTTCTCAGGGCCCTAAATCTCAGGCATCGGTGTGCCTTCGTCCGGGAGGGAGCCGCCTCAGGCGGGAAGGCCTCCCGGTGGCCCGTCTGGGAAGCCAAGTCTAGCCCACAAGAAAGGACACAGAGCTGGCCTCGACACTTCACTGGCATAGATCCACCTTTTGTGGAGAAAAATAACAGTTAACCAATGTTGACTGGAATTACTGTTATTATTACCCTTATTCGATGCTGACCTTTTATTTTCTGTGGCCTAAAATTAGACTGTGTACTATTTATTCAACCCTTGCTTGGATTTTTTCTTTTCTTTTTTTTAGGTTGTATTCATTCCCTACTGGTGTGGCAGGAAAACCAAGCCAAGGCACAGACCCAGAGGCCACACGCAGTCCGTGGGACGGTCTCACCCTTGGACACAGACCAAGGCAGCCAGCCTGGTTTCTGGTTACTCATGGCACGTGCTTCCTCCATCTTTCTCTCTCATGCCCCAAGCTAACCTGGGAATCCTACGCTGGGCCCAACCCAGGCAGCCCCTGGTTGCCGAGGCTCCAGACTATGGAATCTGGAGCTCTGAGCCCCGAAGACATGCTCACCTGACTCCCATTGGTCTCGGACAAGACATCAGCATCCCGAGAGGAGAGAACAAAGAAGGAACCAGACACAGTGAGCAGTGAATATGTTCTGCTCCGCTTTTTGATTTCAGAGCATGTACACTCAACTGTGTCTTTCTGCAAAGTCCCCAGAGAGAGGTCCTCTCTGTCAGAGTCCAGGCAAAAGACAGAAATCTCTCATAGATTTTAACAAGGAAAATGCAAAGAAATGAGCTATAAAAGGTGTTTAGCTATTGAAATGGGCTATAAAGGACCCGAAAGAAGTAGCATGGGTAGAAGAGTGACCTTACTTCTAGGGACCAAGGACTGGGCGGGACGCCCCTTGCTGCCACCCAAGCCTGAGACTCAGACCTCATTGGAGAGGGGCTCAGCCACTACAGGCCTAGCCACCGGCTGACAGTAAGGACACCTTCTGGAAGGCATGGCCAGAGATGGTCTGCAGCAGCAGCCTGCCATTGTGGGGTATGGACAGAGCTTCCAGGAAGCAGGCGCGGGCGGAAACAGTGTGGTCAGAGGACATATCTGGAGCTCAGCTGCATGGGACTCAGGCTACTGCCGTGAGTGACAGTGACGGAGGCCCAGCACACAGAAGCAAAGTGTCTTTGCTGGCAGGGCGACTCAGGGACCCTTCAGAAATGACATTAACTAGCCCTCGGCCAGTGGGCCGAGGAGAACATTCACAGGGCCCAGCTCTGGAACCAGACACCAGGGCATGGGGCAGCACACTGCCCTCGGCGTGAGTGGACCTCCCATCCCAGATCTGGTCTCGCACCCAGTGCAGCAAACCCTTGACCTCAGTGAGCTGCCTTCAGGGCGCCTTCACCCTGATGAACGCAGACCGCGCAACCCTCCAGCTCCATCGGCCAGTGCTCAGGGATTTTTCCAGGTGGGTCAAGGAACACATTCAACTCTCAGAATCAATGACTGATCAAGATTGTCACAGTGGCTTAGGTGGGAAAGAAAGGTAGGGGAAGGACTTTCACAAACTTGGATATGGCCAACAATGGCTGCATTTCCACCAAACTTTAAGTTTCCTTTTTCCCCTGAGCACCCAGCTTCCTTTTCTAATAAAGTAGAGCCACGTAACTAATTCTAGCCAATATGACATAAGCAAAAGGAATCTATCCCACATCCAGGCCTGGCCCCCGGAATGCCCCAGCCCAAGCCCCCATGCTCTCTCTCTTCCACGACCCACTGCCTGTCACAGAATGGGAGCCCAGGGGCTTAGGGGCTGGCGGTCCTGGAAGAGAAGCAGTGCAAGTCTCTGAGCAGCATGTAGAGGGTTGGGGGAGAGCCTCCCAGGAGAGTCACCAAGCCAGAACCATCCGCATCCAGGCTCGGGCGGGAGGAAGAAATGAGCCCTCCACAGGGTGGGTCTCCCAGAGTGAGCGCCAGCCCAGCAGCACCACCCCCAACACTTGTCAATCATGCCACTTCTCAGGCCCCAGCCAAGACTCACTGGAGCAGAAACCCTGGCGTGGGTCCGAGCCGTTTGCATCTTAACAAGGAGACTGATGCTCTGAGGCTGGAGAAGCACCACTTCCTGTAAAGACAGAGACTTGGAGCGTGTTGGTGAGGACATGCAGGTCGCCATGCATGGGGAGTCCCAACACATGGGCCACACAGAGATCTCAATCACCAATTACATGGGATGGCCACCTCACTAGGGACTGGGCCAGGGCTCCTACCTGCACAAGGCCCCCGCGGGGACCTAGTGACCACACTGGTCACACACTTGCTTTTGAACACTGGGCTGCTTTCATGTTCACGTGGCCTGTTTTGGGTCTGCGCATTTACCCCAAGCCTGGACCAAGCTGATTAGGTCGTAAGAGGTTCGAAGGCTTACTGGTCTCAGTGTCACCTGTGATGTTGGACCAGAGCCAGGAAAAAGACTGCCTTCTTTTGGAAGGGTCACTTAACTTCTCTCTTCATCGCCCTTTGTGAAGAGCAGATACACCCCAAATACACATCACCCGGAGGAAAATCCTCCATGAAGGAGAAGCCCATGGGCGGCATTTCCATCTTTAGAGGAATTCCATATAACTGTCTTCACATCCCTCAGGCTTGAAAGGACGGAGGAGAAAAAGCAGCCCCTCTTCAAGGCCATACGACACCTGTGAACAGGGCACAGTGAAGAGACACGCCATCTAGGCTTACTTCCAATTTGGAACTACCCGAACGCAAAGTTTCCCATTCCAATTATTGGCCAAAATGTAATGCCACCTCTACAAAAATTTGAGCTGCTTAACTTCCCAAAGTTCAAATTTTGTGCTTTTAAAAATCAGATTTCCCAGAGGGAGAAAAGAAATCATCATTTAAGGGAAATGGGAGGCTTGGCATGAGCATCACACACCAAAGGGATGTGTTTAATTAGCCGCGTGGGTGAGCGGCCCTGCCAGGAATGCTGTGGCTCCAAGCAGAGTGTGGCAGTCAGCCCCAGCGCCACACAAAGCCACATCTTGAGCACTCAGTTCAGAAGTAATTACTGTCTCCCTGGCACTCGGGGAGAAGGGGAAAAAAGTAACTATAGTCATTGTGTGATTAAATGGCAATTAGCAACTAAGTGCCTGGCACCTCATCGCATCAGCTGCGTCCCGCCAAGCCCACAGCCCCACCGGGTGTCAGAGCCCAATGCTCTGGGCGAGGACACTGGGGAGGACCCGCACCCACTGGCACAGGTCACAGCGAGGCACAAATCAGTGGTTAAGGACGTGGACTCTCGGCCAACCTGCTTGGGTTCCAAATGCAGCCCCAACACTTACCAACCTGCCAAGGTGGCCACAGTCCTTAAACCTTTCTGTACGTCGGGGTCCTCATCTACAAAATGGGGCAACACTTGTTGCTATCACACAGCACGGTGAGCATGAGGCTGAAGTGAGTTAACAGATGCTGAGCATCGAAGAGCATTCCAGGAACACAGCAAACCCTCGGTCAAAAAGGCCACCATTTTCCGGGGCTATTCAGTAGCTTCTCCTCCGTGGGGCAGGAAGGGTTAAAACCTTTCTGCCATGCATCTCTTAAGGCTAGAAACAGTTAAGAATGCATCATACTTCCAAATACACACACAACCACAACCCCCTTGAACGGCAGCCTGGCCCTTCAGTCATGAACTCCAGGTCATCCTACACCCAAAGGACCACCTCAGTGGTTCCAAACTGTGCCACTAATAAAAACCGTTTCCAGGAAGCCATGAACAGAAGTTGTTTATTTCTTGTCCGAGGAGAACGAGGCTCTGGACCCAGACAAGAGAGCCCAAAACCTCAAGTCAGGAATGAGTGAGGACCAACCGAAGCGTGGCCGACAGGGTGATGGGCATGGCCAGCTCCCCATTATCCACATTTGTGGCCAAATGTTGCTTCTCATTGGCATCTCTATTCCCCTCGTTACTGTTAAGGTGGTGCACGAATTATTTCCAAAATTCACCTAAAACATTACCAGGTGACAAACCTGTAGTAAGGCCACGGAGGTTCTGTGAGGTGACCTGTCTGTGGTGGCAGACGCCCGTTTGTCCCCATGTTCTGCGGGTCCTTCCCCTGCCCTGCCCACATGGCAGGGAACCGCCTTCCCAGGCCCCTCGCCCGCTGGCTTCTGCGTAGCTTCATCCACTAGGAGGCAAGAGTCCTACTCCCCCCAGAAGAGAACCTCCAACAGTGCCCACGCCTCCCACCACACAGCCCTCCACTAGGGGTTCTCAGCTCCATCAGGAAGTCCCCACCCTGGGGCCCAGGGGACACCACATCCTTACAATGTCCACCCAGCCTGAGAGGAAGCAGTGACATGTTCTAACTGCTAATCACTGACTGCCTTGAGGTCTTCTAGCTCCCTTAGGGGGTGGGGTGGGGTGGGGGGCGCAAAAGTAGGCTCACAGTTGATAGTAGGGAAGATAACAGAATAACTGATAAATAACAATGCAAGAATAAGCTCTGTGTTTCACATACTCACAGCTGCACCCCTCCTTCCGCCCCAGCCTGTATTTCCCAGGTATCCTGCTGCCTTTATGAAATTCCCTCTGTCTGAAGTTCTGAGACTGGATTCTAGCTCCTGAGGGGACACTGACCAATGAACCACTGCCCAATTTATGGGAGCTTCCTGCTCCACCGTCTCCGCATGAAAAGCGCTGAGTAGGGATCACGAGCCCTGAGTTCTGGCCCCAGTTCTGCCACTACTGGACCATGTAACCAGCGGCATCCATCACTGTGCCTCAGTTTCCCAGAAAATAGGAAGGTGGACAGGTGCTCTCCCTGGTCACTTTCAGCTCCAATGTTCTGGGACGAGGTCACGTGACTAACGTCCCCCAGCACTTCAGAATTGGGGGAGGGAGAACAGGTGGCGCAGACTCACTTCTGGGCTGGTTCAGAAAGTGGGCCGGCACAGCACTGCACGGCCACAGCTGTGCTGGTGAGAGAAGGAACCAGGCAGGGTGGGGTGGCGGATCTGCGTGTGGGGCAAGGCGCCACCCAGCTGCCCGTGTGCCCTGCAGGAGTCTGTGATGATTCCCTGAGAAACTCATCGATACACGGCCCCTCTCCATTTATGACTGCCCCCCTAATGTTGGGCATTTAAATTTAAAAGAATTTAGCACTCTCACTGTGCAAGACGAGGTTTGGTGAGCATGATACTATCCAAATTAACACAGAGATACTAGATAACAAAGCGCAGCCCATGAGAAATTCAGGGGCTCAGCTGGCACATTTTTGTCTCCTTTCTCCTCTCCAAACCAGCGGATCTCACTCATTTTTTCTCACACGGCAACAGGACCAGTTTGGGCCACACCAGGGTGTGGTCACTCCCGGATCCCAGTGTGCTCACTGTCACTGGACCCCTTCTGTTCCTCCCTAGCTGTTCCACAATGACCCTTCTCAAACGCTGATGCCTAACACTCCCGCCGTGAGCCTTCAGCTGGCGTTAGGCTCCGGTTTCAACCCATGCACATCTAACCAGTCACCAGCCCACGCCCCTATGGATAGAACGCTGAACTGTAAGCCTACACGTATACGTGTGCTTACACACTTCATACACATTCACACACATTCACACACACTCAATCTTAAAGATACTTCTACAGTGAAAACTCCAATTTTTCCTTCTCAGGCAACACAGTCCTACACGTCTGCTGAGGTAGTCCATGTTCTTTTAACCCCTCGGTGCTTCTGTGGAAAGACTGGCGTGTCCTTTTTATCGGAGGACAATACTGAGACACTCACCTACAACTGCACCGTCCAGCCACTACTGGGCACTTGCCACGTGGCCGGTCCAGATCAGCTTGGGCCATAAATGTGACGAGCATGCCAGATTCTGAAGCCTCAATTTTGGGGGGGGGGAGTATAAAACATCTCAGTAATTGTCATATTGATGACATGTTGAAATTATAATATTTTGGATACACTGCAGTAAATAAAACATAGTACTGAGATCCATCTCCTTCGGCTCTCTGCATTAGAACAACTTCATCACATCGCATCACCACTGAGCAGCGCCGACTCTGGAAGCTCCAGGACCGGCAAAGCGCCTCTGCCCACCTCCCTGTCCTTACAGGAGGCCCCAATGGAAAGCAGCCGTGCTCACCACAATGGGTAGCGTGGGGGCGGGGCATGGCCGCATTTTCAGAAAAGACGGATGGATGCCTTGCATTTCAGCTGCCTGACACCCAGGTCAAGCTCCGGTCTATACAGAAAACAGCGAAGAGCCAACTAACGGTGCCCAGCACAAAGGGCGGCACCGTCGGACTAACGGTTTGTGCTCCCTTCAAAAGTCGGCAGAGAAGGGGAGGAGCATTTCGTTCTTACTGGCTGAAAGCTGAAGAAAGTGGGGACCCAGAGGCAAAGCTTCAGAAGGCAGACCTCGGCGTTCGCTCCCATGTGCTGTGGCCACTCAAACGCACACGTCAATGATGAGGGTGGAGAAGTGCGAGCTGGCAGTGACAGCACAGTCACGGGAACACAAAGCTCAGCCCAGGGAGCACAGCCAGTGATTGTAGGGACCGAGGTGGGGGGGGGGGGCGGGCGGGCGCTGGGTCTGCAGAGGGGCCACTTCACAAGTTACGTAAACGTAGGGTCTACACCTGGAACTGATGTGACACCGACTGTCAACTGCAGTTAAAAAACAGTGAAAAGGCAGCTCCTCAATAAAATTAAATACATAAACAAACAGATCTTACAAATGTGCAGGGAATGTTAAAGCTTTAGAACATCCAGAGGAAAAATCACAGGTGCACACCACCGCACATCTGTATAATTTTAGTCATTATCGCAGTCCCTGGGCAGGACGTGGAGCCTGGTACCTGGTGGGTACTCAGTGGCTCTTCTGAGCTGAGCCAACACTGGAAGCACCGCCCTTCTGAGCATCGCGATCCAGTCGTGCCGTCTGAGACAAGGAGGCAGCGCCACAGCCCCCGAAATTCAGAAACACCACAGCGGAGATGGCCGGGCCACACCACAGCCATCCACAGGACGAAATGCGGGAGCTAGCCCTCCCAGAACGCCATGCTTCCGCTCTCACCATGGGTGGGGACCTCGGTCTTCCCACTAGCTCGTGCAATGACCACCTCCCCAGCTCTTCAACAGGGAAGGGAAAAACAGGCCTCTCCGTCGCCTCCGTCTGCAGTGCTTCGCATTATTGAGTCCAAGCATTTTAGACTTACAAAGAAATCTGCTCAAACTTCACAGTCTCTTTCCATGAACAGACTGCGTGGACCACGAGGTGGCCCTCGGGGGCCTTGGGGAGGACAGGCCCACTAACGGAAACTGCTCTCATGGTTTCCATTGAATGTGATGGGTTCGCTGGGTGGCAGCGTTTGATCAATCAAGAGCATGCTGCATTTCTACTTGTCTCATCTTGGTCTCCAGGGTTCCAGGGCCACACTGCCAACGTGATCGCTTGGAGCTAACTAAGTGGCCAGAAGCCGGCTTGAGGAACAAACACTGCCACTCCTCGGGCCTGGAAGTCCCCCTGCAGCTACAACTACAGGGAAGTGCCCTCATTCTCCCCAGGGAGTTACAGGGAAGAGCCCCATGCCTCAGGGAGCTGCTTCCACCCCATCACGTGGTCGGCCACCTGGATGCAACCAGCATGGTCTTCAAAATTTGAGGACTGAACAGTGCCCACCTAAAAAGTAAGTCTCAGTCACAGTCCCCTGAACCTGTGAATCTGGTCTTATCTGGAAAGAGCATCTTTGCAGATAATTCAAGATCTCAAGATGAGATCATCCTGGATTTAGGGTGATCCCGCCTAAATCCAAGGGCAGGTGTCCTTGGAAGAGAGGGAGAGGGACCTGCCACACCAACAGACAGGGGGGAAGGCACGTGAGCCAGAGGCAGAGACTGGAGCAGGACATCTATAAGGCAAGGAAGGCCAGGGGGTGCCAACAGCCACCAGCAGCTGAGAGGTCTGGAGCAGGCTCTCTCTCAGAGCTTCTGGAGGGCGAGCTCTGCTGACACCCTGATTTTGAATGTCTAGCCTTAAAAAACTGTAAGAGAATCAATGTCTGTTGTTTTAAGCTGTTCCATCTGTGGCATTTTGTTACAGCGGGCCCAGGAAACCCAGGTGGCAATGCTCAGCAGAGCCCAGGGACCAAATGGATCTGACCATTTCCCCAGAAAGGTCGGGGGCAAGTTTACCTACACAAATGCATGAAGGTGGTAACTCCTGCTCACCAGGGTGCACTCTGTGTGAGACCAAAGCTTCCTGAAGAACCTCGAGCCGCCACGTGTCTCCCAAATACATGATTCATACACACATCTCGCTCTCCCTGTCCACACCCACCTACCTAGGGAGGTCACCCCCTCCTACAAAGGTTTCCACCTGTGAGCCTCTGGAGAGCAGGTGGGGTCCACACGCTCCTGTGGCCCCAGCATCCAGGTCCAGCACACACTGGGCTTTGGTAAATGCCTGCTGAGTGGACCAAGAACCGATCTGTGATTATGCAAAGTGTCCCTGCATGCTGAGCAGAAATCCGCCTCTCACTAACACCTGTCTCTCTGGTGCTTTCCTCAGTGACCTCCACCAAGGGCACTTTTTCATGACACGTGTGGCACCTGTGTGGGGGCTCTCCCCTGCCTCTCAGCCTGACTCACCGTGGTCTCCTCTGTACATCCGCAGGTGCCACACTGTGCCTTCTTTGTTCAAACCCCTGCTCCTTCCAGGGCCAGCTCAAACGCAGCGGCCCCCTGAGAGCCTGTCTGGGACCTTCCTCCCTCACTGCATCATGGGAAACTCTCAGCCCCGAGGCCTAGTGGGCTCCCACTGTAGCTGTGTTCCTTTTGCTGGTGGTACAGGACTGACCCTCTGCTGAGTGTCCTCCCGTTTTTACACAAATTGTCCTGTTTTACTGGGACTTCTGGATGCTCCAGAAGACAGTGCTGCCACATAGAAGACATCCAACCCACAGACCCAAGAGAATAATTGGGTGCGTGTGCTGTCCACAAAACCAGGGGTCAGCCACCTAATGTCTGCAGGTCACGTGCGATGACCTGGACTTTGTGCAGTGGGCTGAATGGATTAGAAGGATGTGACACTGAGACCATGGGTGGCCCCAAAAGCCTAAAGTGTTTACTGTCTGGTTCTTCACAGAAAAAGTTTGCTGACTCCTACGCTGAACACATGAGCATCACGTGACTTGTAATTTCACTGTGGCTTCGGGTTCTCACGTGATGACCTCAGCTCAGTGCGCCTGGAAACCCTCTCACGAGCTCAGGGACAGTGCGGACCACAGCCATGGCCTGGGCTGCCCCGACGGGACACAGGGGACACATCCGTGCTGCAGTGGGAGGCAGCTGTGTGTTTTAAAAGCTTCTGCTAGTACACCTCACATTTCCAACATATCCCCATAAGCCATTATTAACCGAGTCTATAATTTCAAAAATGTGGCTACTCCCACGGAAGGAGGACGGCCTCCAGTTGCCTTTGGAGCCAAACAGCCACGCAAACCCTGGTGGACAGTGAGCTTCCCAAAGACACACCAGCAGGCGGACTGAGCTGGTACAGGAAACCCGTCTGCAGCACAATGGGAACACAACATTGCCCGAACTCGGTCGGAAAGACCTGGTAATCCGCCTAGATTAGAGGCCCTACGTGTGCCTGGTGTGGCTTCCCACAGAGTGGCATCGAACACCCCGCTGGTCCAAACCAAGTCTGGGATCCCGTGGCTCCCCTCTTCTGCACCGGGGACGACTGAGCTTCCCGAACCCCTGCAACTTGCCTACGTCTGTGTTGACATTACTTCCTTGTTGCCCCTTTTGAGAAGCAAAACTTTTCTCTGACGATGACTGCATCTTCCTAAAAGCTTCTTCTCAGTTCTTATTTTTGAAGAAGCTGGATTCATCTTAATATCTTCCTACCATAATTGCTTCAGCCAATTTCTTCTAAAGGAATTAAAAATACAAATCTAATATTCTAATCGCATAATAGGATCATCTTGGCAGCTCGATCAATACCATCTCCCACTGTCAATAATACGGCCGGGCTGCGTGGATGTCAGAGCCCACCGGTCTCACTTTATCACTGGCCCCGTGGCCCGTCCGTATCTATAAGATGTGACATTTTATTAGTGGCCTTCCATCCATCAGCTCTAATTTGTGCATCACAGAGATGCACATTGGCATCTCGGCATTCCTGTTGCCCTGGGCACCAGACAACATGGGGCAGAGCCTTCATGTTTCCAAGGACCAAGTTGACGGCAGACAGAGCCTGGCTGACAGCCACACATAGAATTTTTTTTTTTTCCGGCCACCATCCAGTGTCAGTAGAAGCAAGGGACCTACAGCCAGTCACCCCGAAGCTTCCAAACCTGTCAGAGAAGCTACAAATCACTGCTACTGGCATGGATATGGACTTGGGAGAGCCTGGCTATGAGATTCAGCTTGGCCATTCCCCGAGGGGTCCCCTTGATCAAGTCACGGTGCCTCAGTTTCCCCTTTTATAAATAAGGATGCTAACCTAGGTTGAATGCTAAGGTCTCTTCTGACCTAAAAATGTATTTTACTTGGAGAAGGGTGAAGGTCATACTCTGGGTAGCAAGGGTGAAGAATATTGTCAGTTTGCTTGAGATAAGAAACATCGTTACTACTTCTGGGCAATTTGCCAATTAAGAGGAGAAGCATCGTAATTAACACTTATCATGCAAACTTTATTTCCATTAAGAGGTGCTTTTCCAATAGATCTCCTTCACCTCTCCCTCTAGCTGAACTCTTCTTTCTGGTTCCAAATGTCATACTGTTGTGACCAAGAACACAGTCATTCAGCTTGCCCACTTCAACCAGAAAAGGGCCTTGTGCCCACTCTGCCAACAATCATAAATTCCTTGTCTGCAACTAAGCAATAAAACTCTAGGTTCCTGTTAAATCTGACTGTAGAGTAAGTTAATTTCAAACAGACAGGTCAAAGATTTTTAGATTCTTTGAATACCTTCATAAAATTAGGACAGCACACGGTAAAACTCAAAGTGTAAGTTATTTGGCCTTGCAGAAAGGAACTGTGTGCATCTGTGGATATCGTACATGTAATTATAGGAAAACTTTTTTATTTATATGTTTATTCAGTTAGCAGGCATCCATTACATGCTGGACACTGCATAAGGAGCACTCATACACTTGGGTGTCAAAGTGACTACAGGAATGAGACTGGAATCACGTTCCCCAGAGGAAGAAACTGAGTCTGAAAGACATAAGACAGCGAGCAATGTCCCCAGGAATTATCATGAGATGTGAAAGTGACAGAAGACTTGAGAACTGTCCACGAAATCAGGAAGGAAAGGAAAGATTCCAGAAGGGCTGAGGCTGGAGGGTTTGGAGATAAGGAGGGAGAGCGGGGAGGGGAGCACAGACCAGTGAGCTCCATATTGATCCCTGGCAGCACATGAGGACTAATCACGATGGGCTGATCTGTGAGCTCAGGGACAAGAAACAGGGGCTGCCAAGAGGCCGCCAGCTCTGACACAAGTCACCCCAATCTAATCTCGTTTCCGCCCTGATAGGGTTATTAGGCCGGGCAACAGCGGACCCAGATTTCAGCAGGTGCTTGATGGGGAAACAGGGGTGGGCCTGGAGCGGGGCTAAGTGAATTTGTAACTGGCTGAACAAGCGTATCCAAAGTGTTGACTCACGGAGTGATGGCGCCCTGGAAAGCAGCCTGCAGCTGCCGCCCGGGCCCGGGGCTCAGCCCTGTCCTGCTGAGCAAGGGCGTCCGTGGCCTGGATCATGTAATGGGAGGCACGCTTGTTGGAGCACTGAAGGACAGGAATATGAGAGGGACCGCTGACACGGTAAACAAGAGAATCGGGATCCAAAACATCCTCATCCGGCCAGGAAGGAGTGTGAAGTCCTTTCATTGACTTCAAAACTAACAACACAGAGAGGGTGTGAGAATCTGGGCTTAGCAGTTCGAGAGCAGACCTGGCCCCAACCATGAGATGCCTCCATGGTTTGTCATAGCCAATAGCAAAGGCTGAGGGACCCTGGACAACTTCAGTAGGTTGTCAGGGCCCCTCCATATGTAGCTGGAGTCCTGCTGTATGGCAGGCTGGTAGACACCCAGGTTCAGGTCAGGCGCCGCTTTTCACATCAGGTAAGAAACTATTCCTAGCAGGGGAACAATAGCGAAAGGCGTGGCTGCCACACTAGATGAGGAATAGTTGGTGCGGTGGGTGATATTTACCCAAGGAGGGGCAAGGTGGCAAGTCCTGCCATCTGGGGCGCCAGCCAGCAGAGGAAGGGTGAGAAATCACCGCCTCCCCTGCTCCGTGAAGACAAAGGGACTCACAGAAGCTCAGAGAGGGTCTCAGGACAACCTAAACACCGAGGTCCCGGCCCTGAGTTTACCGGCTGGGCTGTTGCGGGAACCACTCCTTTCTGGAGTTGGAGTTGCTCTGTGTGACTCAGCAGGGCAACATGCTTGCTGTGGGGTACCTGTGTGGACCATCGACTTGCCATACCCGTAGCCTGCTGCTTGCATCTAACACATAGCGCCAGCCGATTATTGCTGCAAGGTACTGTGCCTTGGTGGAGAAGGCGTGATGGAAAAATGAAAACGACCACGAGACATCGCTTAACACCTGAAGACACATGAGGAGGAGACTGACATAGAGTGAAAGGGAGAGTGGCTGGGCTACACCAGAGGCAAAAAGAAAGCTGCAGGAGGGCAGAGGGTGGCACTTAAGTTGGGCTGGAAGCTGCATGAAGAAGGTGTCACAGAACAGGCAGTACGTGACCATGGTGGGTGTCAGGCTTCCGGCCCAGGCCCAGGCCCAGTGACATTCTCTCAGTCCCCTCCCTGCACCTTTCTCCAAACTTCGCCTCCTGAAACTCCGCTTATCTGCGCTGTTAGGCTGACCAGATTTTGTCTGCCCACACCCAGCAACGTGGCAGTTGAGATCTCCTTTACTCGCCAACTTCCTTGTCACCTGCACTGCGATGAGGGACCTGCCTCCGATCCTTCTGTGCCCCAGCCCTGCCCACTGCCACACCGGAGTCCTGGGACAGGAGGCACGCCATCACTTCTGCCACATGAGGTAGCCTCGCCCCAGGAGAGTCACGGCATCACCGTGGTCATGTTGTTGCATAAGAAACAGGCCGGAGGTCCCACCCTCATTCAACGGGGGGGGGGCTCCACCATGTGGGCATGTGAGGACCCCCTGAAGGTCTGTCCGCCACAGGTGCCAAAGAAGGACCCATGAGGCGCGGGAGCAAGATGGAGAAACGGGGCAAAGGCAAAGACGGACGGCGGCTCAGAGCTGGCTGGGCCCTGGCCGCAGAGCAGCCTGTGGGCATGGTCTCATTCTCCTCCTGCTCCTGCACAAATAGCTGGCAATCCCATGAGGGTCGCCAGGGGGCACTTCAGGCACCAGGCAGTCCCCTCTGAAGACTAAGCTCTTGGTAACTAAGACGACAGCGAATACTTTTAGGCATGAGCGAATACCAGCCCAGACGATGCTCAGCCAGGCACCCTGAGTCCCTCGCAGCTCTAGGAGCCCTTGGGCCCCTCCAGGCTGTGGTCACCTGCTGTCGTGGCTGACACTGCAGCTCTTGGCGGTCACACAGGCCCGCAGTCTGTGATTAAATAACGTCATCCCCCGAGCCACATGTTTACGTACAGGAATTCCCAGGCGTCACAGCTGCTTATGCGCAACAGTCTATTCCCAGTGCTTCCCACCCCGCAGGGCACTCCCAGGCTGCTGCTGGCGCTCCCCCGCAGCCGGCTCCTAACGCAAGGTGTCACCGCCCCTGAAAACTGACCATTTACAAATTAAGCACCACGCTGTTTCATTCAGCAGTCAAGATCCTGTTCCACTTCCTTCTTCTTCACACCCGCCCCTGGGGATTGTGGGAAAGACTCTGGGCTTTGTTATCCTCTCCACCCTTAAAGTGGTGCAAAACTGCCCAGAAGATACCCAGCCCACGCCCTTTCCTCCGCCCGGCTCGGCGCCCTCTCGGGGAGACGGTGCTGCCAACAGTGGGCAACTGCCACAGACCTTCTGCTCTCTGGGGCACTGGCTCCAGGGTGAACTGTAGCACCACCCCCCAGTATCCCACCTCCCCCCAAGTCACGGCCTTCATCAGGGGACTGTGATGCTTCCCATAAAAACATGGCATCTCCTTATCCAGACCTTGAGTGTGGGCTCTGGTTACGACTTGCTTCAGGCAAGAGGATGAAGAGCAAGTGACAGACTAACGACCCGGAGCCCAGGCATCGGAGGCCGTGCACACTGCCCTCTGCTGAGTCCCTGCAAAGACGCAGCCAGGCTGGCCCCTGGAGGGTGAGAGACTGCGTGGAGCAGACCCTGGCCACCCCACCGGCTGCCACGCTGAGCTGGCCGCAGACACGTGAGTGAATCCAGCCGAGACTCGAAGAGCTGCCCCGCCAAGCCCCACCCACGCTGCCAACCCGCAGACGCGGAGTGAAACAAACGGCTCTCGTCACCTGCTCCATTTTGGGGTGGTCTGCTTTGCCAAGGAAGGTAACTGACACAGGCTTCCCAGTGTATCAGCCCTGATGTCGGGGTGTCCCGGTTTGAAAGGACCCGCCACCGGGCTCGTTCTGAAACACTTCGCAGGCTGGTGGTTCTCTGTCTCTTTTTTCCCTTGGTCTTCTGGAACCGTCTCCTTCAGCCACCAGGACCTCAGGTTAAAACTGGGAGAGAGAGACCCTGGGGGGGGGGGCTGCCATGGGCCCCTTCACAGAAGCCCTTGCACGGCACATTTCTTCCATCCTGCCCTTGGACGGCTGCCGCCAATTCTTTGTTTCACGAGCTCCGGTTCTCCCGGAGAGCCGTGGCAGCACTGACTCCAACCTATGGTTGCTGGAGAAATGCTACACCGCATGGATCTGAAACTCAGGATCAGGTGCAAGTCGGACACTCTGCGTGTCTTGAAGACGGGCCATTTTAATTCTTCTACTTGGAGAGTGACTGCAGCTCCACGATGCAGCTTTCTGGACGTAGCGCTTCAAACCGGCTTCCTTATTTTGTCTCCGCCAACACTGTCGGAAGCGTTGCGTTGCCTGACTGACTGACGCCGTCTTCTAGATGAAGCGCCCGTATTTCTCGCCAACAGTGTGCCACCGTGAAAACCCACGCTCTCTCCACCAACAACGCACTGAATGCTTTCTCTGTGATTCCTCCACGCCCCCGAACCCCCAACAAAACATCACGGGCTGTAAGGAAGCGCATCCTGTCCCAAGAAAGAGTGCAGTTGAATTATTTTTAGTAACTGGAGTTGATCATCAGTTTGTTGTTTCACTGAGTGCCCAAGACTCTCAGAAGCTCAGAGCTCATGCCGGTACAGGCTACTACTGAAGCGCTTTCTTCCAAAATGCTATCAGAAAACAAAGCACCACATTGCTGAAATAAAATCTCTCAGGACGACTCGAGTCTTAGGATCCACAACGTGCTGTCCAAAGGCCAAGTTCATCTGAAGATGCAAAACCTGAGGAGTGGCATGCAACCAAATACCTGTTTCTCAATTCCTAATTCGCCACTGCATTATGCCCAAGCACCCAGAAACATGCCCTCCTCTCCGAACACAAGTCCCTGAACATCTTAAAGGAAATGTATAAATGAACAAAACATCTTTCCTTAACACGGACATCTATGCGGAAGAGCTGTGCTCCCCTTGCAGACGGCTGCCCGGGTGCTTCTGTCCGGGCCAAACACAGACTCAGCCCTGCCCTCCCCTTGGCACTCACCGCTTAGAATCTCCCTTCCTGTCCCCCGTCCCCATCCAGGAACTCTTCTCCCCCACCCCCACCCTGAGCCCTGACCTTCGCTGCTCATCTCTAACTCGGATTCACCCAGGATGAGGCGAGATGGCCAACCAGCAGGCTTGAGGGTTCTGGGGGGGCACAGACGAGAGTGAGGCCCTGAGGGTCTCCTCAGCACCCACCACCCAGCCCCACACAGTGGTCTGACTATGCTGCTGGCTCCCCCTCCCCCACACCAGAATCGGATGCTAACAACTGAAATAAAATGTCTGGAGACCAGGGTTGGAGGAACGCTTCTGAAATGTGGCTGAGCTGTCACACGTCCTTGTGCCCCATTTGTCCTTCAGGAGGCACCCGCTGGGCTAGTCTGATGGCCACAAGGCTCCACAGCAAACATGCCCGAGTCCCCGACCTGTCCCCAGGAGAAAGCCCAGGGACCGCGCCCCTGCCCAGCAGGTGTGCCAGTGAAAAGGAGAAGGTGGGGAGCAGGCAGGCCCGTCCACTGCTGTCTGTGTCTCTGTCTACACGAGTGGACGAGTCAATTAAGAAAATAAAAACTCAGAAGGCTGTCATCAGTTATTGCTCTCAACACACAACACCTTGTGGCCTTCTGTGACCTTCTCCGACCACCGCCCTCCCACTTTGTGCTGGCTGTGGGTGCATCCCTGTGTTCTTTCCAGATCAGTGGACGTGAGACGTTTTCAAACAGCGATCGAGACAGGACCACGGAAAGAGGATGCGCAGAAATGAACAGCCTGCTGGCCTCGCCTCATTCATTCTGTGGCGTTTGGTCGGACGTGACCCAGGAATGCTACTGCAAGTAGATAATGACTATTCAGCAGAGTGGGAATATTGACTGAAGAGACAAAAAGTATACCCAAAACTTTAAAATGTTTAAAAATATTTGGGTACCTTTAAAATGCATTTCAGCTTCAACCTACAAGGTACCCGCTGTCCGGGAGCACAAGTGTATGTCCCCAACGCACACCACTTGGTGCGATGGCTCACAGAGAGCAGGCCCTCAGGAAACCATAACGGGGACCAGTGAGCACGGGTGACAGGCAGCCCTTTAGCCTGAGCATCTGGGTTTGGACATTTCAAAGACACGAGTCTGACAAAGTATGTAATCAATATTTCTGATGGGAACTCGAGGTTGCTTTTATATTTTACTGCCTTATTAATTTTTTTCACTTTTAAAAATTAATGTATCAAGGCTCATTGGTACCTCATGCATCACAGCATCACTCATGATACGAGCCCAGGGTCAGTGCTGGGAGCCCAAAATGAGCTACATTCCAACCAGTTCACGAAGAACCCCCAAAGCCGGGTGAAACTCCTGAGGGCAGAAATGCTCCTGCTCCACCTGGGTGTGCGCAGGCGGCGCTGCTGACCCCAGCCGCCTGCAGACCACCCCAGCCCCAGAAGGGGCTTATTTTGAAGCTAAACGAGCCTTGGTGACTGATCAGATGTGGCTTGGACCATGCCAAGATCCCGCAGCCACAGCTTTTGCACACACCCCAGAAAATGCATGTGCTGGCAGTGCCGTGCACACCTCCAGCATTCAGGCCCCTGAACCCCCCTTGTGTCCTCTACACCCACACCCAGGAACCGTGCCCTAGAGGGCCCACTTCTGATGGGTCCCTACTGCCCCCAGGAGATGAAAAGAGATTTCTGGTGGGGGAGGGGGGCGGCTAGGAGGGGGACCTTACTCTTTTTACATGTAATGCACAGACATGCATACAGGACGTGGACAGGTTTACAGACGGCCTGAGGTATAACTTCAGAGGACAACAATTAGGGAAACAGAGCTTACAAAAGCTCTTCAGGGGCCAGGCTACAGAGTAAAGGTACAGAAACACTGACCCAGATGAGGACAAAGCTCATGGTCAAAGCAGGAAGGCTTGGGAAGCACTGGCAACAGTCCACATCCTGTCCTGGCTGGCGGTGCCCCGATCACGCTCCCGTTGCAAAGACACCTGTGAGCCGCATGTGAAAGGTCTGCACACTTGACTGCACACGAGGCGTCGCTCACCAAGAGGAAGAAGTCTGCTGACAACCAGGAAACCAGGGCCCCGAGTCCCTGCACCTCCAGCTGAAGACGCTGCCGGGCCTGGGCCAAGCGCACAGACTCCGGGGGACAGCCTGGGCTCTCTCCCAGCTCCCCTGTTTCCTACCTCGGCCACCTAGGCCAGCAACCGCCCAGTGAGCCTCATGGTTTTCATCTGGGAGACGGTTTGGTGGCACACCCACCGCAAAGTGCCCTCAAGTAACTGAGTTTACACAGGAAAGCGCTGCGAATGGGGTCTCACACAGAGAGAGCAAGGGCCACACGGGTGTCACTGTTGCCTTTTCCCTGCAGTTCTTCTGCCTTTTCCCCCGCGACTTCAAGTTTCCAGAGAACAGGGGAAAAAACACCACAGGTTATCTTTCCCCAAGCCCTCGGTGCGGTGGTCAGCGGAAGCCACGTGCTCCAGGGCTGCGGTTGAGGTTGTGGAGTCGTTTGCTTTCTTGTGGCATTTTGATACAGTTCAGAACTATTGATCTTGGTTTCTGGGAACAATATGGTTACATATTAGATACTCTCAGACCAAATTTGTTTTCTCCTCGAAAGAGAAGGTAAAGGGTCACAGCTTCCTGGTCTTGACACAGGGGACACATCGGCTGGGAGTCAGGAGCCTAGGCGCCCAGTTGCATCTCGGCCGGCCATGAGCTGAGGGACTTAAAAAAACAAAACCACTTTCCCACACAGGCCCGAGTTCTCCTGTCTGGACAACAAGAAAGGTTCTTCCTGTGTGAGTCCGTAATTGGTATCAGTGACGGCGACCTCACCTCTTGTGCCCGACATTAGTTAGGGGGCTTTAGAGTTACCAACCTCTTCAGTCCTCATGACAGAGGTAGCCTCGTTATCTTCATTATGCATCTGGGGAAACTGAGGCACAGACACCCCATGGCCGGTAAGTGGTAGAACCAGCCCCTGGCTCCGGAGTTGGTCTTCTTCACCATTACCCAGCCCTGCCACCTCCAAGTTCAGCAGGACCTACACCACAAAGAGCGCTTAACATGCTTCCTCTCACGCTCGGTGCAGGTTGCGCCCGACACCCTCGGGCCCCCACAGCATCACTAAAACTGCCCCTCGGCCCCTTCGAGAAGCAACAGCGCCTCCCCTGAAACTTCCCTGAGTCCGAGCCAGCAGCCAGCACCCCCACTTGGGCACACATTTCACCCGAGGTTCATGTGGTGCTCGCGGTGTTGTGAGTTGGCTACCATCATTTTATATGACTTGTCCCATCTCCCCAGACACATGACTAGCTCCTGACATCTTCCTCTAGAGCACATAGTAGGGTCAGTCGATATCATCACAAGTCCCGGCATCGCTGCCCGGCAGGGCGCTCAGGTCCACTGCCGTCTACTGATCCAGTGGATGGGACACAGGCTGGCGGGTGGGTGGGCAGGCAGGGGCTCCTCGGCCGGTGGCATGGGGACCAAGGCTGGCACAGAGCGGGGCCAGTTACTCAGGGCAGACAAGCAGTTAGGTTCACTTCTACAACAGAATGTGAGAGCCGCGCATCAGGCACAGGCCACACTGCCATGGGAGCCTCCCGAAGGGTCCTTCTCTCCCGGCCTCACAAGAGTGGCAATGGAGGCTCAACGCATCAGTCCCAGGTGCGCCCTTTTCAAATATCGATGGCTTTGGCTGACCTGTGTTCCACTGACCGTGGACATGGGTCTGTCCCTGGAGGAGGTGGAGGCAGAGGCTGAGTGGGGGGACTCAGAGTCCAGGATTGAAATTCCATGAGGCCTTCGGGTCGAGGGACATCCTTTACACTGTGAAGTGACAGGGGCCCACTGCTCTCGGTGCTTACTTCCAGAGTCTTGGTGGAAGTTTTGTCCGTGGGAGAGAACGTCATTTCAGCTCCAGCCCCAGACACTGTGGCTAAGGAGGCAGACGGCTCACCAGCAGACCTAGGGGCCCACAATGAAAAAACCACTCTTTGCAGGGGGGCTTCAGAGATGGGGGCAGGCACTGGCCCCGAAGGCTCTCAGCCCTGCCGCCAGAGAGGCAAGCCCAGTTTAGGACTAATAAATACCAGGTGTGCTCACGTGAAGAGGCTGAGATCTCTTTGCGAATCTGATTCAAGGCTTTGTGACTGGACCAGACTGTTAATTCCAGAGACAAATCCACCCCCTTAGGGACGTGTCTCTGGGCCACCACTGTCTGGGAATGGCTACGGGACCCACAGTAAACCAGAGCTAAAGGGGAAGAGAGAGGGAGTCGTGTCCTGGCAGAAGCTGTCAAAGCCGGTGGTCCAGGGAGAAGGACCACGCTGCAAGGACCGAGTCGGAACGTGTTTGTTGCTGCGGAAGCAGCTGCCAAAGCACCTGGAAGCCCCGGAGAAGGAAGCAGGCTCTGTGCGCCAGGCCCCAAAGCAGGGCCGGCGAAGGTGCACCCGCCTCTGCAGCCCACCAAACAACCAACCCTTGTCCAGTGTAGCAGATGCTGCATGACTGAAGGCCAGCGAGCGCAGTCCCTCCTGAAGTGACACAGCCTGTGGCGGACCCTCCCGGGGCCCGTCCACATCCTTTTGGCCCTTTTCTTCTCGGTGAACTCCTGCCCAGCTTCCAACTTCCAGCTCCTGCCCTCACCTGTCTGAGGTTTCCCTGGGCACCGGACCCGGACCTGCTTGCAGACGCTGCAGCTGGAGCAGACAGGAGCGGCATGCCACCAGGAGCGGCCCTCACCCGGTGCCTGATGAGAGTCGTGGGTGCACACATTGCAAGTGGGAAAAGGCTGAAGTTCAACAGTTTCCCAGAGTTCCCCAGGGCTAGCAAGCTCTAGTTTCCTACAAAAAAACTGACCTGCTGCACTTGAATCATTGTCCAGTTCGCTTCTACGGAAACCTAGTCTTGGATGTTTGTCTCTTACACTCACACACACACACAACACACACACACACACTACTGTTCACAGAGGCTTTGAACTATACAACATTCTTTGGTGACACTATCTCATTGGATCTTCACATTGATTTTGCTATTGTTCCTACCGTCCCGTTTTATAAGTGAGGAAACTGAGTCTCAGAGAGGCTAAGAGACCACCCAAAGCCATTTACGAACTCAAAACCGTTCGAACTGCCTCAGATGATCTGGGTTTTGTTTTGTTTTGTTTCCCGCTGTGCAGACACACTTCCGAGGAGCTCACAGTCAGTCGATGGCTCTCCGCGGAAGCTCAGACGGCTGTAAGGACAGAGCCAATGCTACGATAACCTGTCAGGTGAAATCAGTCCCTGCCGTCCCCAGCCAGGCTTCCCCCATCAAATCTACATGTTTGATGAGTTCATGATGGTGGCTGGATGCTGGATGGCCACAACCCGCCCCCCCAGGAGTGCCTAAGGCTACTGCCTCCTGAGCAAGAACAAGGGTGCAGTGACAGCATACGAAAGGTAGTTTGTATATAACCTATTTGCCTGTTCTGTGTTCTGGCACCAAAATCATCTCCAAGGGACACACATAAGAATGTCACCTACTGGGGGTGACCGCAGAAAGGTTTGAGTAGAACAAGTTCCAATCATTTGCCAGAGGCCGGGTTGAACCCAGAAGCCGGATGCCCCTGTTTTTATGCCTAAATGAGAAGAAAACCCACCTGAGAAGCTTGTTTAAAACACTGATTTCCTGCCATATGCCCAAGGTTATGGTTTACTAGGAACCCGCGGTCACGTAATAGCCTCGGGAAATTCTGAAGACACCGCAGGGTCTGTGAGGCCTGGGCTGGGAGGCAGGCAGCCTCTTCCCAGAGGGCTTTTCTTCTCTTGTCACTTCGTTTTCAGGATCTGCCTCATTGTGTCAGCATCACAAATGCACACATGGCTTGAAGAGGAACTCCGAGCGGGATATGAAAGGCATCGCCCCCACCCCGGGAAGTGATGCCACTCAACAAAAGCCTGAGGGGAACACACAGAATCTAGACCTGAGAGTGGGAAGGGAGGTCAGAGGTCAACAAATACAACCCCAGCATCAGTCCCTCGTAAAGTGGCCAACAGAAAGTGGTCCAGCTCTTGTTTGAGCACTTCCTGAAACAGGAAGCTGCCTCCTGCAACTGCCCATTCATTTTTGAACAGTTAGGTTTCAAAGTGCTTAGCGGTTCCAGTTCCGTTTACCGAGGCCACAAAGATCACGCCAAACCCCTGGGTACCATGACGGCTCGTGGAATATTTACGACAAATGGAATGTCTGCTCTAAGACAGGTGCCCCACCCCCTTGCTCCCGTAAGTGCCCATGCGATAAGATCTGATAACTCCAAGCATCTAGCAGATGCCCTCTGGACCTGCCTTTGAATTCCACCCCCTGCTGTGGCCCAATAAGAACAAGAGGAGAAGATCTACCTGGCCTTTATTAAGGACACCCCACCTCCATTACTGCTTCTAAAATCACATTAGCTAACCTAGTGGCCACATCCTGTTGAGCCAAAACTCAATTAAAACCCCAAAGTCTTTCTCCACTGGAAACCTCTCTGTGTGTGGCCATGGGTCCAGTTGTCAGCACTCCCGGAGCAGAGCTGCTCACATGAGTGGTGAACCATCTGACTGCTCAGCCTGCACCCTGGCCTCTCCCCACCTGCCCCACATGGGACGAGGCCCGCAGCTTGCTCGGCCCTCTCCGTCCCGCAGGTCTGTGTGGAGACATCAGAACTCCCTATCCTGCCCTTGAACCCCGGAGGCACAGCATCAGGACACTAGAGGAGGCTCTTGGTCTGGGATCTAATCATTTCTGCAGAAGGACACAGCGGATAAGACTTCATTTCCAAAGAGCAAAGGGCTCTGGCTGTGGAGAAGTGCTTCTTCCATGCTGACTCTGGACAGCTGGACAGTGCAGGGCTCTCTCAGAGCGCCGAGGGGTGCGGGCACGCTGGCCCAGGCTGAGGGCCTGCTGCTTTAAGAGAAGAGTCTAATCCGCTTACATTTATTTTGATCACCAATAACTCATTTGGATCTCTTGGCTTTATTTTTTTTCTTTTTTCCTTCTTTCCGCCATCTGCTCTATTTTTAATTTTTATCCTTTTTTTTCTTTCTATTCTTTCAATATTACATCATCTAGACTCCTCTACTTTCATTACTATTGGGTTAAGTTACTTAAATATCTTTTTTTTTCAGATTCTGATGTTAACCAGGAACTATACTCTCCCACCAGATAAGGATCTTAGAAGTCTTTAATTCCACCCCAACTTCTGCCTCTCGTCCACCACTACATTGCCCAGAATTTTAATTCCTTCTCATTTTAAATATCCCCTCAAATATTAACATTATTCTTACAGTAGATTTGTAAAATATTTTTAAAGTTTTGCAACTTGCCCTTGTTACTTTCTACCCACTGATGCCGTTTAGCTTCTGTTTCCTTCTTCTGATGTTGCATTATCTTACTTGCTCTTTGGGGCAGGAAGTCTCCTAGATTTTTGCATGTCGGAAAATGTCTTTTTCTTCACTCATTACAAAGCAGGGAGTAAAACCTTCACATTGAGCGAGTTTTGAGGGGACTGGCAAGAGGGGAAATGATGGGAAAGATTCCCGACAGCAGCCCTGCCGACATCCGGGGTCACAGACGCTGGGTAAAGCGCCACTCCCCCGCCCCGCCTCCAACGATCATTTAATGGGAAATGGAGTGCAGACGTGGAGCGGAGAGCCACTTTCTCCACCCACTCAGAAAACAATATTCACTCATACTCGGATATCTGTGTGGCCAACGGAAAGTCCGCTGTCAGTCTGAGATGGCTGCTCCTTTCGGGGTACACAAATTAGAGATCTTTTTATCACTTACATATTCTATAGTTTCATTGCCGTGTTTTAGGTATGCACTCACATTATGCACATTCAAGCTTCAGGATGCTACTGCTAACTGGTCTAGTGACTCTGAATGATGGAAAATTTTCCAGCAATATTTCTTTGACTATTGTTTCTTCCCATTCCTTCCCTAATTTCCTCCTACTACCTATATTTTGGATCTTCTCATTTTGTGTTTATTGTCTCCATTTGTTTCATATTTGCCACCTCTTTGTCTCTTTGAGCTGTATTCTGAGTGTCTGGGGGGGTTTTCCAGCTTTATCTTCAAAATGATTTTTCTTCGTTTGCTTTAGCCGTCTCTCTCTCTCTCTCTCTCTCTCTCTCTCAAACCCACCTGCTTTTCTTTCATCTTACATCATAAAATCTGTTCTTCACTTTTCCCTTTGCACATCATCCAAATAACTCGTATTTCCAGACTCCGTGGGCACGGCTCCTCCCCGCTCTTCTTCGCGCGCTCTCCCATTGGTTGCATCTGTTGACCGTCTCTCAAGAGGTGGCCATCTGGGTGGGCTTGGGGTGTGTTAGTTCCCTGAGGGGAATGAGAACACACGAGCTTGGCATGTGGGAGATGTAAGCTCGTCTTTGGTGCACGCTGGCTCCCAAAGGAAGGCCACCTGTGTGCCCTGGGTTATGGAGGTGACTCCATGGGGACAGGCTGACTTCGGCTCCTGCAGGCCCTGTAGAGTTCCAGGATGTTTTGTACATTCATGTCTGTGCCAGACTTGTTCTCAGGGAGGTTTCTGTCCTGAGACCTGGCTGTGAAGCCCCTCCCATGTTGTGCAGGCTTGTGCTTCCTGGTTTCCTTTAAGTGACTCTCTTGCTACCCAAGGTCCAGGGCACAAAGCCCACATCTGGGACTGATGGGTGGAGCTTTTAACCCCTGTTTCAAGGACAGGACAATCCTTATCACTAGGAGTCCAGTGTTATCTCTAACATCTAAGACTCTTGAAGCCTGGAAGCCCTCCCAGTGCACTGTTACAACCCAAGCTCACAGGAGACACCCCATCCAGTGTCCCCAGGCCTCCTTTCGCTTCGGCTCTGGCTTCCTGTTCTGGCCCCTGGGGATCCTCCTTTCCAGCTCTGCAGCTCACCTGCAGGTCTCATGTTTTTATCTTTGGATCATAGGGGACCCTTCCCAATGATCTCAGTTGACCACCTTAACCAGGTATTTAGGCTACCTTAATAACTTTGGAGGAATCCATTCATAAGCAGTGCTTTCCCCTCAGCCTTTAACCTGATGTCTTTCAGCCACTTGCCTCTGCACCCACATCCTACAAGATCAAGCAACTCCTTCTACAGCAAAATCACAGCACATCTGCTGGGGAAGCCTGGCCTCGCTGAGACAGCTCTGCAGGGAAGCTCCATGTGGATCAGCAGGCTGGATGCACTCGCTGAACACGAGCCTTGGTCTCTTCTGTGGGCTCACCGAGTGTGAGATGTTAGTGAGGTCCAAGGGGAGTTTCTACCTCGGTACTCCTGGTCCAGAAGCGGAAGGACTTGTGGCACAAGAAGCACGTTTGTCCAGCAGAGCTCTGAGCAGTTAGGTGCATGTGTGCAAAGCTAAACGAGCCTGAGGATGAGCCATTCAATACCATGCGATAGAAATGTTAACTGCAGTATCGATTTTTTATTACACTTGTATTGCCTGTTTAATTTTATTTTCCTTGCAGGAAATTTTTAAATCAAAAATCCAGTTACTGAAAAGCCCCAGAAGCCGAGTGACACTGTCGGGAGTAGAGGAAAGGCACACGTTAAATCTCTCTGGGCAACTCCCTCTTCCGCCATCACCGCCCCCACCCACCCACCCCCACCCTGTGAGCGCTCACACTGAACGCTCCTCCGTTTCCAGGGGAGAGTGAATGCGCGTGACCTTCAGTTCCACAGAGGTTAACCTACTCTGATTAACTTTTCCATGTTATTCCATTAAATAAAAACAGTTTTGACACCCAGAGACTAAAGCATCCTAGAGATAATACAATAACCCTCTGCAATCATTTCAAATTGGATTGTAATAATTCATTTAGGTGACCATACATATTTGTTATGTGTAATATGAAACATCACAAAATGAAATCAATAGAAATGTTTCTTGTTAATGAAGATATACTGGGCTGTTATGTGTGGGTTGCGGACTCAATACCACAGAAATCTTATTTGTATTATAAATTTCAGGGTATCCTGAGAGTTACAAATGAAGATAGCATTTCTTAAAGAAGCCATGGCTGGTCATTTAGAAAATTATATCATAAATTTTATGTCATTTCTTGGTCTTTCAAGGTCTTTGCCCAGCAATCTCAACTTACAATTTAGGTAAAAATTCTGGCTGAGTGATTACATTCAACTATTTCCAATGAACTTTTACCCAAACTTCCATTTAAATTATAGAGTTCAAACTACAATAATTTAGCTTGGGTAAGTCTAAAGATGCAACCCCAGAATATTTTAGTACACATTTCAGGGCATTTCCTTCCTTTTCACATGAAAACTGAAGGTACAGAGGTAGAAGTAGATAGACAGGTGTATGTGCACAACTATTCACACATCAGCCAATGCGACTCCAGCAGACCTCACTAGGATGCTATCTTTAACTTCACATATGAACTGTAACACAATGTTATATTATATAGTGTAGCACATATTTATTTATTCATACAGATCAATATAAAAGATGGTTTGAATTTTGTGGATAGTGAACTCACAGAGTGTTTTAAAAGGCCCATTTTCATAGTCAGTTCTTAAGCATTTTGAACACTATTACGGGGATGTTTCAGAGAAACAGGTGGCAAATACCAGCCATAGGCACAAAGAATCAGTAACGTCACGTCAGAGCTCCTATGCATCCTTTCCAGGCAGACCTGCCCGCTGAAGGCCCATAGGAGTGAGTGACAGACACCCGCGCCCGGCGAGAAGCGAGGGTCATGAAATTCAAGCAGGACCATTAGCAATGATCAATTGTCATCCCAGGTAACAGAGTTTGAAACTCACTCCTAACGAACAACTGGAGCCATGTTTCTCCATCTTCTGTCCTTCCTGTGGGTGCCCCCTCGCTCCCTTTACTGCTGAGCCCTCTGGGACCCTCCCTTGTAGGTAAACACGGGCCAGACAGCAGCTCCCCATCCTGCTGCACCAGAGTCAACGGTTTTCATCTGACCCCTGGCCCTACCTGTGCCCCTCCCCATGAGCCAACAGGAAATGGTGCCTATCGCCACGCCCATGGAGGGGCTGTCTGACCAGACAAGGGCTGTGCCAGGCTGGGCCCTTGCCTCCTGCTTTTTGGTAAATATTTCACGTCAGGGGCCTGTGGGCTCTGCAGTATTTTCTAACCCCGCGCCCTGCGTTACTCCCCGCCACAGTCCCTGGAGACCTTGGGCCCTGTGTCTGGATCCATATGTGTCCCCGTGGACACCTCAGCTTCGCCGCACCCTTCCACAAGCCACACCTAGGTTTTTCCTTGTTTCCACCCTCTGCTCCTTGGACTCCATGCGCACTTCGGATCTGTCACCTCCCCCTAATCGGGGGCTTCTGCTCTGTGCCGTCACAGATGTTGAGCACCTGTCCGGTCTCCCCAACTCTGCCCTCATCCTGACATGTCCCAGCTCTGCCCACCTTCAAAAAAGGCCATTTTCTGGGTCTAGACCCCCGTCTCCTCTCCAGCCACCTGTCTCTCCTTCCCTCCTTCTTGGAGGAGCAGCATCCACACACTGCTCCCTGCTCCTGCCCCTCCCTCTGACTCCGCCATTCCACCGCCGCCGCCCACGGAGCTGCCCCGGCCCCGAGCCCCAGCGCCCTGTCAAGTACCCGATCCCCTCGGAACAGGTCTGTCTGCATTCATCTCTGTCCCCTGTGGCCGTGAATTCCCGTTTGGTCAGCAGCCTCATCACATGAACTCAAGAGACCCCAGGTCCACGGTCGCTGCGTCTTCCTCCATGAGAGGTACCCCTTCCTCTGCCTGTTTTTTCCTACTTCAAGCATTCACAGAAGTAGAGAGAGCAGGTGTGTGTCTGATTCTCTTCTTTCCTCAGCCTCCAACATTGTTCTGGGTAGTTTAATCCATTGCTTTATGTCCTCTCCAACCCGCCGTCATGTTAACCACAACGTACTTTCCACGCCTTCCTCCTGACTGCAGGTCTCCCCCCACCACCCTGCCATCCCCAGCAGGATGCCCAATGGGCCACTTGACCTCCATGACCTCTTCACCACCCACCAACCTGCTTTGCTTTATCATTATTTGTGCTGGTGACTCTGTCTTGCCAACCTAGCTGGAGACACAGTCCCACTTCCAGCAAAGCTCTATGATCGCATCTCGGGACCATCTTTGTACTCTGTCCTTCCTCCCACACTTCAAACACTTCGCATGGGAGTTGGTGGGACAGTCTCCTCACTAGCCCGGCCCGCAGTCCTGCCCCACCATCTCCCAGTCTGGTCTCTACCCATGGCCACACGCGTTTCTTTACACAGTTGAAATTTTCCATGCCTCTTGGCTACCTGGAAGGCACAGGTACCTCCTTGAACTCATAAGGTCCAGACAGTAACACGGGACACCAGCTCCTCCGAAACAGTCCTCAGCCCCACTCACAAACCCTCCATTCCTCCACGCTGGTTGGCCTGTCCTTCCCAGAACGCCACTCCCCTGGGCTGCCCCCCTGGCCACAGAGCTATCTTCAGGTCTGCCCTCAAGACTCAGAGTCTTGGGCTGTTCTCTCCTCTGGGTCACCCTGCCCAGGTCCCTGGTTAGGGGACAGCATGGCTATGCTACAGATGCTTCTGTCACTGCTGCTGCCGTCCGCCCATCTGTCCCCTTGACCTGTCTGTGTAGGCCCGGAAGGCAGACACTCACTGGTCTGAGCTCTGTGTAACCAATACATTCAATAAGTACCCAGCGCACCCTGACCCAAGAACTTGTTTGTTTGTATAGCGATGGTGTGCTGGGATTTAACACAAAGTCAGTGAAGCACTGTAGCAACCCCTCCAAGGGCAGAGCGCTCAGTGTAAATTAGACTAACATGTAAAGTCAACAGCCATAATTGCACAGCTTTAGAGCAAGTGGAGCTGGCACCGTGAATGCCCCTCGTGTCCTCCAAAGCTGCTTCTTAGTAACCGACAGACACACGTTCAGTCAAATGCTCACTGCAGACGCTGAACCCTTGTCTCGTCGCAGAAATGGGAGTCGGACACCTGTGCATGAGGCAAGCCACCACCGGTAGACTTTATCCTGGCATGACTCTGAAGCTGTTCACACCACGCAGCCCTGTAACCACAAGCAGAACAGGGCCCGGCTATTTGTGGGGTGGGGGGGTCAAAGGGGAAGGAGGGAAGAATCTAAATTGAGGCATCCCTACCCCAAGTGGCTGAGAACTGGGGCCCCCTGCACCCCAGAGTCCAGGAAGGCAGAGGGTTCTCTTCCCCCAAATCACAGAACATGCACATCCCTCCATTGCCCTGCAGAATGGAGTCACTGCATCACCCGAAGGGCCTGTTTCTTCTCCTTTAATTAGTAAGACTGAGCTCATAGTGTGTTCAAAGTTGGAAGGCCATCACGAATTCTCCAGAGAGAGATTCTCACATGATCTGCTTCTTCCCCCTTTTTTCCCCCGACCACATCCATTCTGTCCCTATCTCTTCCCTTGCTGTCCCAAAAGGCTGGCCCTATGAACCATTCCAATGCACCTCCTTGCCCTGGGGCTTCTGGTTGGATTCAGGCCACAGGAACCCCTGGCAGGAGGTGGGCCTGGAGGAGAGGAAGAGCAGACCTCTCATCCCCGCCCCACCTCTGCCAACCTGATCGGCTTGTAGCCCCAACCTTCCCCAGTAGACGCATTTCCCACAGGCCTGCTGCCCACTGTATTCCTTCAGGCCAAAGGGGGCTAACAGATGCCCACTGAGGCTGCCCTTGGGCTCCCCACCTTCCTGATTCCTTTACCCCCTGACCTCTAAAATGAATCACTGCAGTGGGCCATCTCGTCCTGCCAGAAGCCTCATGAGGACACCTCCTTGCTGCCACCCATCCTCGGGGGCCCGACCGTGGCTGCCACACACCCTCCGGCAGTCAGGCCTGGCCCTGTGGTCCTGGGGCAGACCAAGCTCTCCGGCACACGGCCTTCCCTCCGAGTCCGCTCCCCTGCTCCACCAGACGGAGTTCTCCAGAAAATCAGAGCCCAGGGGGCAGCTGAAGGAACTGTCTCACATGGCTGCAGGAGCCAGCGAGGCCAGGGTTCACGGGGCTCCAGGTCAGAGCCGGCGCTGCAGCCTTGACTCCGACGGCCGGAAACTCAGGCAGCCCGCCCTGCACTGCAACCCAGAGACAGAGGTCCTCCTTCTTTCGGGAGCCTCGGCCTTCACCCCACGGCCTTCAGCTGAGTGGACGAAGCCCAGCCACAGCGTGGAAGATAACGTGCGCCATTCAAGTCGGCCCACCGTAGATGCTCCTTTAGCCGCTGCATCTGCAAACACCTGCTCTCCGATGTCTGTTGTTGTCCATCCAACAGCCGGCCAGCCTTAGATGAACTTCATCAAAACCCATCATCACACCTTTCCTCACTCAGCTTCTTCTGGGTAAGAAGGTCCCTCTTTATCTCAAAAGCTAACCAGGAACAATGTGTGCTCCCTCGTATTCTCTAATACAAAAGGTAAAAAAGAGAACTACCTGGTGAAGTGACGAAAACAGACGCCTTTGTGCCACCAGAGGAGACCACACAGAAAGCCACCACGCTCTGCACTGAGCGTGACCCTCTGACTCTCTTTATTGACACAGATTGGCTGGTGCGTGAAACTGCCCGATAAATTTAGAACTATGGGCAAAGGGTCAGAAAGAGTTTGAACTATGACCCAAGAGGTCCGACCCTGACAACCTGGCATGCCCAACTATATTCACGTGCATGACTCTGCAGGAACAGGTCGATACCTTGCCGTCTGTGATGGGCCTACACAAAGCACAAGTGAGATGCAAGCAGCCTGCGACTGTGGATGTGCCCCCAGGACCCCGTGGCCGCACTCACCCAACGAGCCATCCACAGAAGGGAAAGCGGGACAGGCTGCTGAGCGAGAAAGAACTGCTGAGGCATTTGTCTGTTTGTTTAGTTTAAAACAAAGAAGAATGTATTTATTAATTAATTGCGTATGCCTTCCCGTGACTGATCGGAAACCCGCCTTTAAGTAACGTGAAACACATCCCGAATCACAGCCTTCCCTCCACCACTGGGCCTGGGGGGGTTCTGGCACAGGACTGGGGGGCTGTGGAGAAAGGCCAGGGTGCACATTCCGTCCACAATGCAGCACTGCACAGCCACACTCCCTCCGCCACCTGCAGTCACAACCCCTGCCCTCCCCTTGGCTGAAGAGAGGCACTGACTTACGGTCAAATGGGTCACCGACCCTTCTTCCAACCAACAAAATCTAGGAGAAACTAGGTGCCAAGATGAAAAAAAATATGAAGTCCTAAGAGAAATACCAGCATCACCAATCTCAGAAACCCTTCTATCACCTTCCAGCCTGTGGTGTTTTTCCTTAAACAAGCTCACCAAGGAGCAGGCCTCTCTCTACCAGGGCCCTTCCCTGAACTTCTAGGACAGTTCCCTTCACACCTGCTCTTGTCCCTAATCACGCTCCCTTGCCCCCTCTCTCTTTCTCTCTGCCCTCCCCCATGCTCCCACCCTCGGTGCATCCCCAGCACCATGTTCTGGCCCCATGGCTCCAATACGGCTCATCCACAAACTGGTCGTAACCCAGGGGTGTCTCTCCAAGCCCTTGACTAAGGGAGCCGCTGCAAGGGCACCCTGAGGAGAAGCGGACGCCCTTACCAGGGTGGGGCTAGCTGCAGAGCTTCCTCACTTGTGAACAAAGCAGAACTGGGGTAATTTTTTAAAAGCTCTGGACAGATGTTTCTATGCTGGGTGTTACTTTGCTTCAGACAGGCACAAATCCAGCACATTGCAAAAGTTGGAGCTGAAGACACACCTTCCGTGACTCCAGTGAGCTCAAGCTCTACTGGGTAGTGGGGAGCAAAGGCAAAAAAATCAAACTCCTGGTCCCTGACCTGCCGTGGACGATCTGGCCAAAGCCCAGTGTAGAGAGAGCTCCCAGAGAAGCTACGCCGAACTGCATCCTGGGAACAGTAGGAGGCTATCAGCTCAAGATGGATGCACAAGGTTTGAGGGCGCAATCGGAGACCTAAAACCAGAAAGTGAGCTTTCCAAGGGGTCTTGGAAAGAAAGAAATTACACAGATGACCCCCAGAGAAGGGAGGGTGTCCCTCACGTGAGGCACAGCAGGGACAAAAGCATGACAGTAGGCAGTGCAGTTCATCCTGGGGATCCCCACACAGACAGATGTGTTGAGGGGAGCGAGGCTGTGGGGGAGAAACTGCCGCACGAGGACCAGCGGATGTGGGTCTCTGGACAGGACAGGTGGCACTTAGAGGAGGCTACAGGCACTTGCCTGTGGGCCCCACAGAAGGTGGGGACGATGAAATGTCTCAGGCGTCAGAGGTACTCCTCCTAAATTATTTTTGATATATTGGCACATTTTGTATGATCTACTAAAAAAATTAAATTTTTCATTCGCCTATTGTATTCAACAAGAGCAAGTTGCCAGCCCAGATTATTAATGATGTCGGATCCTGTATTACCAAAACAAATGCACAAAGGCTCCATTTCTGATGACAAAGGGAGAGCCATTTGTTTCAATCACGAGGACAATCTTATTAAACATTGCCAACTAACTGCCAAGCTGGCCGGTCACCAACGCACGGCTGCGGGACAAATGGAACCCAGAGGGCTGTCAATCTTCAGGCGGTGTCACTGCCCCCAAATAATAAACTTAGGGGGAGATAAATCTGTTCTGACGTGGACACTTTAGCTTCTTAATTCTGGAGTCTTTCAAGTTCGGCATTTTCATAATCCTTTCGTGCAGCAAGTGAGCTGTTTGGCAGATGCAGGAAGAATGGGGTAAAATGGTCTTATCTGCCTATAAACCTTATACAGACTCATAGAAACGAACTTAACCTTTCAGGAGAGTCACTTAGTAACATAAATAAAAAGCCTTAAAAACGTTTATCTCTTTTGGCACGATGATTCTCCTTCCCCGTCCGTCCATAAATGAGGGAGCCAACCACTGTCCTACCAGGAGGGGCGTGATTCAATAAGGCAGGTACCAGCCCTGGGGAGAATTGCTTGTGACAAGTGACATGCACACTTTCCAGTATGTAAATAAGTTTCCCAGAATAGAGACTAAGAGGTAGCTGCTCCAAAATTTTGACAATGATTTTGTGGGGGGGGGTGTTGAGACTTTATGTCTCTTTATTTTCTACTTTGTTCTTTACTCTATTTTCAAAATTTCTCAATGACCATGTATTACTTTTAAATGCAAATAGAACTCTTGAGACATTTCTGAACAGGGGCTTCCTGGGAGGTCTCTGAGCCTGGAGGCACCAGGAAGAGCGAAAGAAGGGCAAGGATGAGAGCGGAGAACAAAGGCGTGCGCACAGGAACAAAATACTGGGCGAGCCGAAAAGTTCATCTGGTTTTTCTCTTTTCTGTACGATGACTTTAGTGGAGCTTAGTTGTTTTAACTTTATTCAAAACAGTTTTGTTAGAGCATATTGTGACAGCTGCCGTATCAACGTGCATTAAAAAAAATCTTGTCAAAATTGGTGAATTTTTGTGCAGCCATTTTAATATTGAAGATGGAAGGAAATATGCAACATTTTTGGTGTACCGTGCCTTATTATTTCAATAGTGGTAAAAACGCAACTGAAACGCAAAAAAGACTTGTGTGGGGTATGAAGAAGGTGCTGGGACCGATCAAACACGTCAAAGTGGTTTGCTAAGTTTCTTGGTACTATTGACATTTTGGCCAAATAATCCTTTGCTGTGGGGCTGTCTGATGCATTAGAAGCTGTTTAGCAGCACCCCGGGCCTCTCCCTCTGGAAGCCAATAGCAGGAGGTAGCCAACATACTCAAGTATCCAAATCAATAAAGTTATTGGTGAAAATGAAAAATGTCTTTTTTTTTTCATGGAAAACACTAAATGGACGTACTGGCCAACCCAATATGCTCCAGGCTCGCCAAGAGGAACGTGGAGGGACTCACCCAGAATGAGGTCAAGGTTAGGGGCTGCCTGGGTCCCAGAACAGGTACAGCTCCCCAAGTGGCTTGGAGGTAGGAGAGATAAAATACTAAAAATACCAGTTAGCTCGGGTGGGAGGGGCCCAAAAAGAAGAGGGGCATATTGTTTAGTGACACGGGCTTGATCACCAAAGGAATGGAAGACAGATGCAGTTAAGGGTCCCACACTCGGATAAGCGGGAGTGGGGGTAAGGGCCAGGCCAGGAGCCCCGGCTTATCACGTAGGTCCTTGTGTTCACTTTCACGACTTCAATAACTTTTTATAATTATCATTCGGGTTAAACTAAAAAGTCATAATTGCTATGAATGCTTCCCAAGCTGCCTCTGATTTCTTCATTCGGAGATCTACCCCAGTTCCACTTACTCCCCCATCAAGCCATCGCATGATTTCCTTTTATTGTGAGATCCCAAACACCGACGTCCCCCTAGACACGCTTCATGACACCGCTCACGGACATGGCACATCCGCCGATGGGGAGGGTGGGCTGACCGTCCCTGCGGGTGGAGGAAAAGGGACAAACCCGCTGTGAGATGGGGAAGCCACGGGGCCTGCAGAGACGTGGGACTGCAGAGGGCCTGCGAGTCCCTTCCCTTGCCCCACAACATGCGCGTTCCTTCTGAACACAGTAGGGCAGAGCTTTAAGTTAGTCCACAGGAGCAGTCCACGAATATGTGACACTCTTCTCCCCCCACAAAGAATCATTTAGAGCCTGGCACTCTGTACTGTCCAGCAAGGCCAAGTGACCTGGAGCTCCATGGACGTTTGCACAGCTTCTGCATTTGAACGCCCTGAACATACCCCCAGGCCTGTACGGGAACTCACTGTGTCGATATAAGGGGTGTCGGGGTGCTTTGGAAAGAGCGCTGGACTGAGACTTAAGAAAGAGCTGAATTTTGGCCCCTGGCTGTGTGACCTCACACCTCTATGAGCTTCAATTTCCTCCTAAAAAGTGAATTAGTTTCTAACATCCCTTCCCATTTTAACAGCCTGTGATTCAAACACATGATTATCAACCTAGCCTCCAATAGTAACAGAATATCTAGAAACACCTTCTGAGCCCAGCAAGTGAATTTCACTGAAATTTACTACCAAGTGGAAATTGCTTGTAAATCTTACAATCCTTTAAAAACACACCCTCCGAATGTCACTGGCTGGTAAACAGGTGAAATGATTTCAAAATCTCAGGAAAAAACAGATTAATTTTTTTTTATGGTTCAGCCTTTTAAAATATCGCCAGTCCCCTAGAGGGCTGCCTGCTGGCTCCCCGCCTGGTCGTGGAGCCTGAACGCAGGGCCGCGGTGCAGGAGAGGGGCTCTATGGGCCGAGCCGCCTCGCTGGGCACGCTCAGCCAGGTGCCGCCTCTCTCCCGCCTTGGAACCATCTGTCAGACCCACCTGGAGAACTCCCACACCTTGATCGCTCAGCTTTCCGCCTCTGGCTGAGCAAGTCTGGAGACCCAAACCTTTTTCCTACAGTTAGGGGTGGGGTGGGGGTGGGGGGGTTCTACCCTGCAAGGCTCTCAGCTCCCACAAATGGGACACAGTTGGTGACACAGGGCACCGTTGAACAAGTGACGGGCCATTTCGATGTATCACATGTCGTTGCTTTTCCACAAAAAGGGAAACTGCGGCACCAACCATATTTAACTAGGCAACCTCCGGACTGTTGGGGATTTAGTGCGGCCGGGTTTTGTTGCAGTAAACAACCTAAGGGTGGGTCGTAGGTCCAAGAGCCCAGCACAAACACAACCACCAGGAGAACTCTTTCAACACAAAGGAATGAGCATGCTATTGCCACCACCGTGTCTAACAAATTTAGTTCTACACTCGGAATGAGAAAACCGGAGAGCCACACAGGAGGCCACCGCAGTGGCCCTGCCCCTGGACCGCACTGCAAACGGGCATAGTCGCCTTCTGTCAACAGACCTGACAGCTCCGTCTCAGCACATCCTGGCCGGTCAGTCCCGAGCAGCGCACATGCGCACAGCGCACCTTCCTGCAGCATCCGTGCCCACCCCCCACCGCACCCCAGCTTAGATTCGCGTGCTGCCGCTCACCCCAGGGCCCTCACAGGCTGTTCCCTGCAGCTTTTCCAGGGGAGGTTCTTCTTTCACAGAGCCAACCGCGACCCACGCGAGGACCAGGCTGATAGAACTCGACAGAGTTTCAGCACAGAATTTTCAGTTTCCAATGTATGCTCTCCATCTTGCATTTCAAACATTTAATACATTTCCTGCCCCCACCCCCTGGGACACACACACAAAACACTCTGACCCCTTTCCGAAGGCCTCTCGGTTAATGTCACCAAAGGCACCGTTAATTTGGGTTTGAAATCTCATAACCACCTTTGACTCTTCTCTGTCACTATATCCAAGCAGTTGCCAATTCCTGTGAATTCTAGGCCCTAAAGAGGGCCCAGTCTTAACTATTTGAGAGTGAACTAGCCATAGGTAAGGTCAGCCGTGAGCTGGGACCCCATCTCTTCAGCTGAGTAGGAGCATTCATCGTGGGCGGGGTGCCAAGCGGGAAAGAAAGAACCCAAAATGCAGAGGAGCTGCCTTTGATGGCAGCAGGCAGGGGAGACCAGAACTCTGACCCCTGTCTTAACCTCCTGCCTGCACCCATGCGGCATCTGCCCATGGACTTGGCCAATCCCCAGCGCGGACACTCAGCATTCAACGGCTGACTACAAGCATGTCCCAGCTGTCTACTGTGTCTTAACGGAAGTTGGCCCACCACCAGAAAATCGAGTTGACTGCCATTTTGAGTGAATTGTAATTAGGAATTAATTTCTTCTTCACTACCAACTTTTCCCAGTGAATGAAATATGGCTATAATTCTAGACTCGTCCCTCCCCTTGACCACGGCCATAGTCCTCTTCCAAATCTTCAGCATCTGTCCTGCAGATGCTGCGGAAAGAGCCTGGAGTCGCCCTCTAATCTGGTTCGGCACCCACCTGGAAGCCTTCCAAAATCCACCCTCAGCCACATCGCTCTGCTACCGAAGGCTTCAACGGTCAACTCCAAAACGCTGTTTTTACACAACTTCATGGTGCCAGTGTGTCCGCTACCAAAGGTCCGTTCTTATTCAGAACCCATTTAAAGTAACACCAACAAAAAACAAGCTAAGCGGCCACCAACAAGGGAACGTGAAATAAATTCTGGTACACACAAGCTGCGGTACATCAGGCAGCCCTTGGGCAGAATGCAGTGGTGGCCCACGACAATATCTACCATATTTGCACCTTATTGTCCTGTTTCATAGGCAAAGAAGAATTTGGAAGAGCACACACCAGAACGCTAACCTATGGCTGCCACTGGGGGGCTAGATTAGGGGAGAAAGGGAGCTTTATTCTCCTTTTACTATTTTAGAAGCTTCTATGTTACCGAAACATGTCACCACAGAAGTATCAGTTTTAAATACCTAAAGCCAATATAGGGTTTGTAAATGCGTTTGTTATCGGAGAGCTTTATTTAGAGATTACCCCCCTTACATGCTGGTTTGGGCACATTAACATACATGTACGCATGAACCTAAAATTTAACAGTGCAGCGCTCTCATTGTACTGTGTTCTCATCGAAGGCAGTCTGTACCCAGTTCATCTTTGCTTTCCCAGCATGCTTTGCATACTGCCTGGCATATACTATGAGATATATACACCATCATATCTTTTGCTGCCAATTTTTCCCAGCTCATGGAACGTGACGGAACAGGGACTGTGATTCTAGGACTGTTCCTCTGTTGCTCCAACAGGCCCTATTCCTGACTGCAGTGTTGCCTATGTGTGTGTCTGCGCAGCCAATGGCTGGCCGCCCGTACGTGCTCATTCTGCAGACAAAGCTGTCCTGCTCGCCGCTGGGAGAGCTCCAAGCCAGCAACAGCTCCAAAAGGGACGACACCATTCGCCAGGGAGCGATGGGCACAGGCTGGCCTTCACTGGCTCCCATGTGGGTCTGGGCCATTTCTTGGGATTGAGCACGGCATCAGGAGGCCCCTTCCTGTGCAGCTGACATTGGGGACCCCCGCCCGCACACACACTGAGGGAGAGGCCTCAGAATCTTTGAGGGGTGAGGAAGCAAATTCCAAACCCAGCCAATTTGATGGGAAAGAGAGCGTTGACTTTATAAAAGCATGTTTCCAAAATCCTGCCCAGGGAGTAAGAAACATTAACTGGCATTTAACTGAAGATTTAAAATCGTCTAGAAGCAAAAAGGATCGCCAGAGGAAGGAACAAAGAAACGCAAGCTCAGCCTCTGCCCTGCGGAGTTGACTTCTCTCCCCAACTCCGGGGAGCTGAGAGATGGGAAGTCTGGAAACAGAATCGAACACGTCTAATCTCTTTTATAACAATGTTCTGACTTTAACCCATGTCATCAGGGGAAACAGCTGAAAATAGTGACAAATACAACGTCAATAAACATAATAATAATTGATTTTCCAGAGATGAAAAATTTGAAATTAGGGGCCATTTCCCCCAGAGCATTGGCTGATTAATTTGATGTTTATCTTAGTCTTTCAGAGACATCCTCTCACTGCAGGTCTGCTCTGCCGCACTCTGTGATGGGCTTTGTGGTCGGACCCCGGGCTAAGGCGTATTGCACACTTCTGCACTTTTAGAGAGTCCGGAGTGTGCAAGGGCGGCTGCAGCCAGCAACCAAAGTTAAGATGCTAACGCGGTTACATTTCCAGAGACTGGATCTCAGGATTTTTCGTGCAGGATATAAGTTTGGTGCCTAAGCTGCTCAGCATTTTTCTAGCTTAAGTGTTCAAAAAGCAGATTTTGAGAGTTCCTGCATTCCCCCAAGAGCACTCAATTTCCGCTGAATTAATTCAGAAATTTTACAACAGAGCAAAGATGAAATCCACGTGACCATGGCCTGTCTTCCTTCCTGTCTTTCTTCCCTCCTTCTTGCTAGAGTCTGATGCTGGTATCTCCCCAAAATTTTTATGTTGAAATCCTACCCCCCAATGCAATGGTATCAGGAGGTGAGGCCTTTCAGAGGTGACTAGGTCATGATGGGGGGGCCCTTTATGAGCCAGATGGTGCCCTTATCAGAGGGACCCTGCCAAACTGGCCTGCCCCTGCCAGCACGTGAGGCTACAGAGAGAAGACAGCTGTGTAGCAGGAGGGCTCTCACCAGGCCCTGAGTCTGCCAGTGCCGTCATCCTGGCCTCCCCAGCCTCCAGAACTGTGACACGTGTTTGTTGTTTATGAGACATCCAGTTTACAGTATTTTTGTTATAAAAGTCCAAACGGACAAAGACTCCCTTCCTTCTTCCTTCTTTCCATTCTTTTTCCCTTCTCTCTCTCCCTCCCTCCTTTCTTCCCTTCTATAACTCTAAATCAACTTTTAAAAACCATCTTTAAACAAACATTTCAAAGTCTGATGTTGATATTCATGCTGGGAGACAAGTGGAATGAACACTATTATTTCCTTTTTTATAAGGAAAGGAAGGTGAGACACAGAGGCTCAGTGACTTTCCCAAGGCTCTGTGGTGAATGAACAGACAACCCAGGGAAATGGGGTGAACCGCCAGGGCTCCAGCTGAGCACCCCTTCTACAGGTGCTTCGCCCTGCAGCCTGGAGTCACCGGACCTCCAGGCCGTCCTACCAACAACAGCTCTGACCTATAACCTTACAAACACAGGTGGACTCCTGCAGGGCGCCACCCATGAGTGTGAGGCAGGAAATATCGGTGACCCTCTCTTCTCGTCCCTTCCCAAGTGTCACATTGCCCAGGAATACGGCCTTTACCGTTCTAACCATGTAAGGATAGACTGGCTTCCATGTTCTTAGGGGCTAGGAGTGGAAGTTGCCCTTTATCAGCCCTCTTCATAGCATCCCCTGCACAGGTGAGCGTAAACCCAGTGATCTGAAACTGTGCTGTACAGCCCCCAGCCTGGCTGACTGGTCCCTTCCCTTTGGGGCCACCCTTACTTTCGGCGTTACCCTCACTTCTCCTAAGGCCACTGGTATGCAGCGTAACTCATTCTGTCTGCAAGCTGGGGCTCCCTGTCACCCTACCACCCTCGTCCCCTGCAAATCTACCACAGCACAGTCACTTCCACTCTCCCCAAACGTGTGCACTTCACCCTCACTCTCGTCTTTCTCTCGGCCCTGTCCCACGGCCCCCACAATTGTACCCAGGAAGATACCTTCTGGGAAGACATATCCAGCCTCCCAATTTAAGCATTTATAGTTTGGTATTTCCCAGTATGATCACCCATCACTAGCCTTCACCACGACAGCATTACTATCGACCTAAGGAGGTGAGCCAGGCTTTCTGGAACAAAAATAAACTCCCTTTCCCATTTTGAATAGGACTCTCCTTAAACCAGGGCCCTGGTGGGGCGGCGAGACCAGGAATCTCCTTAGCGCCAAGCTTCCCAGGTCGGGCCGGCCCCAGACATGAATAGAGGACTCCATCACATAAGTAAAACCTTTCTCCAGAGGGGGGGTCACCACTTGGGGACACTTGAGAATGCACTTTGTGAACCCCCTTCATTAAGATAGGTCTTTCCAAGGAGCAGCAGGAATAAGGGGAGAAAACCTCCTCATCGCCTTTCTGCAGCTCTACCTCTCAGAGCCTGGGAGCTGGGCAATGCTGGGAAGCTGAGGAAGCCCTACAATTGGGGAGGGAAGGTCTGGGGGAATCTAGTTAGAGTGACGGACACAACCTGTGTCACTGAGTCATGGTCCCCACGCACAGGCTCCATTTATAATCTCTTCTTTAACTTTGTTTATCTTTGCAGACATTTGCCAAAGCATCTTACTTTCCAGAATTTGGGCCCCTATAATCATTACTTGTCTGCGGAGGAAATGAGATCACGTACCTTTAATTCCTCTTCTCAGAAAGTCGGCATTGTAACGGGTCGCCCTTTGCTGACCTCCTTCCACCTCCCCACGCCAGGGTGGGACGGCGGTATTTCCACGTTTTCCTCTACGGCTTTGGTGCTACAACCACTGACAACGAAGGCAGAATCTTTGATACTAAACTCAGACACAGTCAGGAAGGGGCCAAGAGGGCTTCCCTTCCCATTGAGGGTTTGGGATGGGGACCCCTCAGCATTCCTAGGGACGAGCACAGCTTCTGAAGGTGAAGGCATATGTCCAGGCTTCTGACTTGTATTAGTTTGTTGCAGCCGCCAAAATAAGACCAAGCCTTGTCCCACAGTTCTGGAGGCCCCGAAGTCCAAAGTCAGGTTTGTTGGCAGCATCAGTTCCTTCCAAGGACTGTGAGTGGAAGACCTGTTTGCAGCATCTTTCCTTGTCACTGGCCATCTTCTCCCTGTGTCTTCACATCTATGAGTGTTCCCTTTACGCACATCCATGTGTACATCCCAACTTCCCCTGAAAATGAAGACACCAGCCATACTGGATCAGGGCCCACCCTAACAACATCGTCTTAACTCAATTTCCTCTGGAAAGACCCTATCTCCAAATAAGGTCACATTCTGAGGTTCTGGGGGTTAGGACATCAACATAGAAATGTGGAGGGCACTCTATTCAACCCATTACATGGCTTCAGTAAATTGTCCCTGGTTCCAAACAAAGACGGGCCTGCGGTAAAAGGTGCCTAACAGCAGCACCAGATTTCTCATCCATCTCCTGTGGACCACATCACTTCCCACCCTGGCCCCAACCCTGAACCATAGAAGGCCTACAGCAGCACCGTCAGCAGAAGCCCCTTACTTTGTCAGAAGCTGCATTCCAGGCTGGCACCTTCAGGACCATCAGGAGCAAGCTGGAGGGGACAGGCTTCAGAAAAGGCTCCCCCAGAACAGGCCTCAGCCATGGGAATGTGTGGACACTGACTGCCCACATAGAGCCCCCAGTGCCGGGACTCAAACCCTCTATCAGCCCTTTGCACAGGTGAACTCGACTCCACCCATTCACTTGTTCATTCACTGGACAGAGGGTTCCTCAGCATCTGCCACGAATAGGCCCGTGCTAAACTCTGAAAGCCTAAGTGATGAGGACCATCTCACAGAGCACGCAGATGCAATGTGGAAGTCAGGAGGAAATCCAATAAAAAATCAAGGATGGGGGCTCTCTGGGCACACAGTGGTAGGTCATGCTCACTAGACTGGGAAAGGCCCAAGAAGACAGCTGGATTTACCGGGAGACTCTGGACATCTTGCTTGGTCATGTTCTGCTATGACATCTCCTCTGGCAGGTGTAGCATGACAGAACCACAGGGAAAGGAATACAAGGCAGGAGTCAACAGAGGCAGATGCTGTCAGAACGGTGATGAAGACCAGGATGAAACCAGCTCACCTTGACTAGCAGAAGAACAAAGGCTGCGTGACCAGGAATTGAAGGAGAGTAGCCTCCATGAAGGGTCACGATCCCTGAGCCAGTTTTCAGGCTGAAACCCATTGACTGAAGAGGATACTGAGTCCCCAGGAGGACAGACCCTATGACACAATGGCAAATGAGCATGGTAACAACTCCCCTGGCCTTCTCCCAAAGGGGCCTCAGCCATTCACTCAGCTGCACTAGGGCAAGGGGAACACCAAATATAACCAGAAATACTGCACCCAGAGTCTCGGTGTGCACTGATGGCGGAGGAACTAAAGCATCCTCATGCCCTTCTGTTAAAATGGGAGCAGCTGGACACCAGGAACAATGGCATCCCAACCAACACCCGGCTCAGAGGGTACCTACCATTTCTACAGACCCACCTGGCAGCTGTTACCTGGTTCTTTCATTACAGTTGGATAGACGCACTAGCAGTGACCACAAACGGCCTATGTTGAGTCCTTGGTTGTGCATAGGAAACGTCACAGTGCGGAAAGCCAAGTGGGGACTTCTGAGACTGCCTCTCCCACCCTGCCCAAGTATGATACTAAATCGAAGAAAAGACTACATCCCAGGGGAGGAGAGGAGAATTTAGCGCCACCATCAAGGTTTAAAAGGATGCAGGGATAATGGTCCCCATCACATCTCATTTTAATTCATCATTTTAGTCTGGGCCCTATAGAAACCAGATGGATCCTGAAGGCAAACAACAGCCTGCCCAAACCCAAATAAGCATTAGTTAGTTGTAATTGTCACTGCCATGCCAGATGTGGTATCTTTGCTGGCGGAGGGGGGGGGGGGGGTAAAAATCTCAGGTACCGTCTTTGATTTGGGGAAGGCATTCCTCTCTAACTCCAGCAGCAAACAAAATCAGAAACTGTTTGCATTCAAGCTGAAAGAACAAAAATATTCCTTTACGGTTTTGTTCCAGGACTCTGCTAACTCTTCTGTGAAGAGACTGGCCACCTGGGTGTTCTGCTGTACATCACATTGAGAGCATCACGTGAGTCAGGCCAGATGAGCAAGCAGTAGCTCGGAGGCCTTTCATAAGACCCGTGTGCTCCAGAGGGTGAGACAGAAACTCTACAAAGACTCGGGGGCTCACCAAGTCAGTAAAACTTGAGGAGTCCAATGGCCGGGGTTGTGTGGGGCATCCCATGCAAAATAAAGGAAAAACTATTGCATCTCTCATCTCCCATCACAAAGAAGGAAGCCCTTTTGCTATGGCTGTGGAATGAACCACACCAAAGCTTAGTGGCTTAAAACAACAGCCATTTATTTAGGTCATGATTCCTTAACCCTTTCGGTACGAGCACTCTTTCCGCCGCAACACTCCCGCTGCACGAGGTGAGCCATTGTGAGCCATTGTATGGGCACCGGATATATCCGGCGCTCGTCCACACAGGTCATCAGATGGGCACCGGATATATCCGGCGCTCGTACCAAAAGGGTTAAGTCGACAATCTGGACGGGGCCCAGCTGGATGGTCCCTTGGATTTTGCCTGTGCTCCCTCGTGGGTGTGTGCCGAGCTGCTGACCCAGCCAGGGACTGGCTGGTTTGGGATGGTCTCTACTGAGACCTCTTCCCTCTGTTCCCTGTGGCTGCTCCCCCCACCCCCCCGCCCCGCCGGCAGGCCACCCTGGGCTCATTCACAGGGTTCCAAGAAAGAACAGCCTTGCCTGTGACTTTGTGCCCGGCTCAGAAACGGCACGCCATCACTTGGGCAGCATTCTATTGGCTACAGCAAGTCCCAGGGCAGCCCAGACTCACGTGACAGTAAGCATGCGTACAGGGAAAAAGCACAGGATTGTGGCAGGATTTTGCCATCAACCCGCCTGCTAGATTCCATATGAATTAACAATGGATGGGGCTCCAGAGAGGAGGAGCCTCTAGGGAGGGAGGGAAGTAGGAGCCAGATCAGACTTCTAGGACAGTCATTTCAGGCCAAGACTCAGAGATCAACGCTCCTCCTTGAGGAGCCCGGCAGCATGGAGCCCTGACCTGAGCTCCACTTCCCTCTGGACTCACCCTCCAAAACGACCTCTCGGTGCCTCCTGTCCTCGTTCAGAGTCAATTTGGAAATGACTCCATGACTTCTGCCTTCAGAACAGAGCAAATGTCCAAACCTACTGAAATGGGCAGATGATTATTCAAGCGAAGGAAGAACAAACTCCTATAATTTACCTGGCGTCCTGTTGCATGATTTTATCACATTCTTTGCTTCAAAAAAGACACACAGGGAGGTAGTCTGGCACATACTCTGCCCTAAAATGCTATTAAGTACACTCACCAAGAAATGCAAACAGCGAACAGGAAAATCCCAATAATACTGAGTTTGGGGACCAAATGCAGCGTGTGTTCTTGGGAATCCAATCTTTACAGCACATCTCCCATGGGGCGAGAAGAACTGGGACCCGTCAGCCTCCACCCTGGGTCTCCGCATCACCATAACCATGTGTGTCTCCTTGGAAAATGTGCATTTGATGAAGACAAGCACGATCTCCTAAGCCCCCGACCCTACTGCCACTTCGACCTGTGAAAGTGTTTTCTGTACTCTTACTTTTCCTGATTCTCCTTTTCCCTCTTTTTTTCTTTTCTTTTTCCTCCCTTAAGAACAGGAATTTCAAGTCAAAAGACCAAAGAATCAGAACTTGGGGGCCTTTTGGCTTCTGTCTTTCCACTCCAAGACCTGATGAGGTCAGGTAGATTTGCACAGTAGCTGAGGTGCCATATTACCTAATCACGGCCCCAAGAACAGAAATTTGGAAAGGAAAAAAGGAAGTAATTAGGCCTCTCCCTCCTAAAATGCCTTTAAAATGAGTGTTTAAGAAAATATGTGCTGCAGAGTCCAACAGAAAGAGCTGAAAGAGCTCTGAGATTTCAAAACACAGGGGCTCGGAGCTTGAAGGGGATCAGGCAGCCTTGAGCTATAAGCCAGTCTGATCCCCTAAATTAACCAGATCCCTGCCTGAGCTCAAGAAGACATTGTCACCAAGAGCACCTGTACTGAGGACAGTTCTTGGATACAAATCAATAAGGTGCTCTAATTTTAAGCTCTTGTATTCAAAAAGACCAACAGAGGGGAGGCAGACTAGCAGAGTGCCTGAGAGCACACACAGACCCAGGCCAGCCTTCCTGGGTTGGGATTCTGCTCCACCAGTGCCACGGGTTAAATTATGACCACTCCCCCCCACCAAAATGTCTGTGTCCGAGTCCTTACCTCCACAGCACTTCAGAATGGGACCTTATTTGAAGATCAGGTCTTTACAGAAGCAATCAATTAAAGTGAGTTCATTAGGGTGGACATTAACGTAACAGGCCTGGCCTCCTTTTAAAAAGGGGAAATTTGGACACATTAACACACAGTGAGAGAAAATTCCAAGTGAAACTGAGGGCAGAGATGGGGGTGACGATTCCACAAGCCAAGGAATACCCAAGATGGCCAGAAAGCCACCCGAAGCTCTGGAGAAGCCTGCAACAGACTGTCCCTCCCAGCCCCCAGACGGAACCAGCCCTACCCACAACTTGACCTCGTACTTCTGGCCTCCAGACTGGGAGACAATAAAGTTCTGCCGTTTAAGCCACCCAGTGTCTGGTATTTTGTCCCGGCAGCCCTAGAAAGCAAATACGCCCACCTATCATCAACCCGTGTGACCCTGGGCCCCGCGTCCGGCACTCGTGGACGGCGGAAACGGCGTGGAACGGGGCTGGCGGTGGGAGAGTTGGAGGAAGTGAAGCTTTGAAGAGACGCTGATGAAGGAAGAGGCACATGAGAGTTTGCTGAATAAAAATATTATTTTTAGAAATAACATCTACACAAGTTATTGGTTATTAGTTGAATTGCCTGACTTTGCAGCCACTCTGGCATTAAAGGGGGAATTTTTAAATCCTTCAGAAAGCCTAGATGCCATTATTTATTCCAGGCGTTGTCAACGAGCTGTTCTAATCAGAGCTCATTGTTTTCTTCGTTTTCCTCTCAATAGCGTGGTCTGGCAGTGCCTAGGGCCGTTCGGTTTGCTAATAAATTATTAATCTGGGAGTTAATAATTCATGTTAATTGGTGCTATAAGGCACTTTCTCTGGCAAATGTGAGCAAAGGTCATAACTTTTTAACAGCAGAGGTGAAACCTTTTCTAAGTTTCTTTTTCCATGCTCTGTCATGGAAATATGAAGATATGGAAGGCAAAATTTAACCAGAGCTGGGAAAGCGAGATAATTCCAAGGGTAAAGGTCTAGACCTTCCACCGTATTTCAGGGGCCGATACCACCCCACTGAAGCAGAGGAGAGCTGCAGAGGACGGAGGACTCGGCCCCACGAGAGCCTGCCCAGGAGGGGGACACCACACAGGTTTGTGAATCTTTGACAAGAGGACATGTCATAACTGTTAGTGTTGACTCGTTCTTAATCAAAAATTTTATTTTTACAAAATAAAACAAGGCATCTGAGAATTATCTCACCAGTGAGATTTTTCACAACGAATGGTAATTCTTCTAAATTACCTCGAGGGCTTTCATTCACACTGAGTGCCACCACAGAATCCCAAGCAAATCCCAGCAGAAGTCATCGCTGACTTCTTTGAATTTAATTACGGCGTGACATTTTTCTTTCTTCCAGAAAGAATTTCAGGTAATTCCTGATTTCAGACAACAGAAGGCAAGAAATTAAAGGGTCTTTATCTTGATAAATTTGCCTTTATTGTCCTACTCATGGATTCATCTCTGGGTCTATGAGGCAGCCACTCATGGCTCAGATATTTGGGTGTTTTACACTTTTTTTAGTCTCGATGATTATTTAAAAACTTCATGTCAAGTCACATTTTCCCATTTGGAGAATAAAATTATTCTTAGTAGCTTTTTTCCCGTTCTGATAATGAGACAGAAGTAAAATATGCACAGAATGTCTGAAGACTTGGGGTAAAATTTACATGGAAACCACTGATCTAAAGAGCTTCGGGGCGAGAGTCAAATCTTCCAGCTCTTGTTTCTCTAAAGAAAATTTGAATAGCATATGCTTTTCATTGGGCTCCCTTTCAGCATTTACATATTGAGGAACTGTATGTTGGCAGCGGGTCCTATTTTTAGGAGCCCCTGAAACTTGCCCTTTGAAAATGTTTTCATTTCTGGCACATATGTGTGTTTTAAGCAGAATGAAAACACAAAGCAAAAAAGAAAAATATGTACCAAAAGGAATGATTTTTCCAGCCCCGTGTAGCACAATAAGAAAGCAATCATTCAGTTGTGCCTTTAGAAATGGATTCGTGCCTGGATTTTCCAAGCATTTCCTTCCCAATGACCGTTTCTCTACAGAACTGAGCTAATGTAAAGAGAAAGGTTGTCCTCGTGCCAGAACCGAAGAAACAAAAAAAGACAGAGGCTGTGTTTTCACAGGAGGAACCTGACCAAGTCATGCCCACTCTGTCTGCCTTGCAGCTTCTGGGTCGATGCGTCTGCCCATCGCCTGGCCCAGGGCACAAGGTCCAGGCCCGCCTCGGGAACTCCACCAGACTCTATTATTTGCAGTCAGTAACAAAGATTCATCCTTGTGTCCATCCAGCAGCAAGGAGAATCTTTGTCACTCAGTGTAATTAATAGCTGCACCTCGCACGGGACAACGGGAGGAAGGCCCTTCACACGCAGACTCAGGGGGATTCAGAACAAGCACCACAGATCCTCGCTGCCGTTTGACCAAAGTAAATGCCGGAACAGAGGTGGGAAGAGGGTGAGCTGAGTGTTTCCTCTGTGCTTTGGGTCCCCACCTCCCTGCAGCCCTGGGACCGCAGCCGGAGTGCGCTCTGACCCTCCCTGGTGAGCCAAGTGAGCGTGAAGCCTCTCCCCGCGTGTGTCCTACACCCGTGTATCCTGCCGGGTCTTTCCTGCGGCCCCTCCACATCATCTCAGTGGGTCCGTTCATCTGCTCAGTCACCCTGCAGAGAACGTGCTTGAGGCCCCGTTTTAAAATGAAGGAAGTGAAAACTGAGAGGCCAGTACTTGCCTGGAGAACACAGATGGAAATAGCCAAATCTATATTCAAATCCAGGGTTCTTGGCTCACTTAACACTGAATTGTGGCCATTTCTTTCCATTTCTGGGCTTTTTTTAAAATTATTTGGGGGGCCTTTTCTTTCTTCTTCCTCCTCTTCCATAAAAATGACTGGATTCATATCACTTGTCCCCAGGCCCACATCCTTCTGTCCCCCAGCCTGGGCAAGCCCAACCATACTGCTCGGGTGCCTCTAAACATGAACAGCTCCTGACCATCACCCTACTTTCAGTCGGTGTGTCTCAAAGGTCTCCCCTGAGGCCATTTTATCGTTTCCTTTACCCAACATGAAAGAATTCTAACATCAATGGGTTTCCTTTTCTTTTCCTCCCCAAAGAGAAAGCAAAGCTGTCCTACATTTTCTGTCCCTGACCCAAGCCCCACCCCTATCACCTTCAGGGCCACCTTCAGCCCCGCCCTCCCCCAGGAGCTCTCACCTCACTTCCAGGCAGACCCACTGGGCACATCCCGCACCTGCTGGGGCCCTTTCTCCCCCATCCGTCAGACAGGGCCAGCTCCTGTCCTCGCCCCCACTCTAACGATCATGTCAAGGCCTCTGTTCATGGTGCTCTTCCTCCAACCTGGAAAAGCCCGACCCAGCGGCACTGTGACAGGCTGCAGCAGTGACCACTCTGGGGCCCAGCTCCCATGAGCTGGTTTGGACTTGGGATGTGGGCTTCAGGCAGCAGCCCCTCCTTTCTGCTCCGCCTTGCTAGTTCCTAAGGACAGACATTCCCTTTAGTCTTGGCAGCACCACACATACAGTGAATCACAACACTACAAGTGTACGTTCAGCTCTCATTCTACGTGTGGGCACTAAGTCACGACCATGCCTTCCCCAGCCATGGGCGTTCCTTGCCTACAAAACACGTTATTTTTGAGCCAAGGCCACTCTGTATTTACACTGAAAGCTCAGCCCTGCATGGCAAGTGCTGCAAGCACGATTTTAATTCCTACCTCACAGCACCATTATGTGTGTGTGTGTGTGTGTGTGTGTGTGTGTGTGTATGTGTGTGTGTTTGTGTATGTGTGTTTGTGTGTGTGTGTAGTTATCCTCACCCAAGGACATTTTTCATTGCTTTTTTAGAGAGAAAGGAAAGGAAGGAATAAGGGAGAGAGAGAAACACTGATTGGTTGCCACCCATACATACCCAGACCAGGGATCAAACCCACAACCTAAGCATGTGCCCTGACCAAGAATTGAACCCGTAACCAGAAGGTTACGGGAAAATGCTCCAACCAACTGAGCCATTTCAGCCAGGGCCCTACAGCACCATTTCTGGTGGACGTGTTCCTAAGTGAGTGAACTGTCCCTTTTTCCCACGCTAAATCCCCAAATCCCTTCTTAGACCTTGGTTTTGCCCTAAGGAGTAAAAAATGCAGATTCCTGTGGCCTTGAAAGACAAGATGGAGAGTTGGCTTCTGCTATTGTCCTAATACCTAATAACCATTCATAGAATCTACCAGAAAGCTGTGTTGGTGTTCTGAGTATATGTTCAGCTAGAGAGCAAGAATGGAGTACCAGTCACCCCCAAATCCATCTATGTAGCCCAGACCTCACCCAAGTTCCAGGCTGAAGTGCCTGCCAGATGTCTCAAGGCACTCAACATCCACCTAGATGTCTGAGGCAAGCGTCACTACCAAGGCCCACTTCTTTGCTCACCTCTCCAGTTGACACCAGGCAGAGATTTGGGGAGTTATCCTGGACTCCTCCTTCCCCATCATCCCTGACATCATCCAAGTCACAGCCAAACCTCACTGAACGGTCACCTGAATCTGTCCTCTCCTCTTGGGCCCCCTTATTCCTTCTTCAGTGCAGAACTCGAAATGGTACCACAGCGCCTGTGCCCTGGGATTGTCTAGGCCCCTTCACTACTTTTCTCCTCCCTACATGATAAACCATGGGGAGGTCCGGGCCGGAAGGGTGCATCTGGGGCCAGCAGAGCCGCAATGCTCAGTGCTCCGCTTGAGCTGGCTCTCGAGCTCAACATGAAGACCAGCGCCACTTCCTGCTAGATTCCAACAATGGAAGGCTTCCGGGTTCCAGCAGACACTCTTCCACGTTTCTTAGGGTAGCACACAGGGCTTTCCAAGGTCTGCCTTCTGCTGAATTCTAATCCACAACAACACTGGACTGCTCATACTTCACCAAAACCACCAGCGTCTGTAGATGTACTCCCAGCAGGAAGATCTGTCCCCTTGTCCTCGTGCCCCAATACAAACCGCTCCCCAGTATTCAGGGGAGGAAAATGTATTCACAGACTCGCTCAGGCACTACCGCCTCCAAGGGCCCTCCAATGCCTGACCGCGTCATCCTTAACCTGAACTGTAACGTCCCTCACAGAGCAACACGCCGCCGGCCCATGGGAGTTTGATGGCTCCCACTGACTTCACTGCTCCGCGGGTTATTTCGTTGAGCACCTGAATATCAAGGTTTTCATTCACAACATATCTTGCAGGAACTGTACTGTGTCACCTTATCGTCTGGTAAGTAGAATCCAACATGCCTAATTTGCATCTTATGAAACTGGTCAGCTTTCACATATCTAATACATATGTAGGTGCGTGTGTAATTTATATTGACATGTTGACCGAATAATTTAACTTTCATTTTCCTAGATGTGCACTACTAATTTGTTCCACAAAAATTCTGAAGAATAAGGTCAAAAACAACCACCGCGACTATCTAAATGTCAGACTACATTTTAGGAAACTAAGAGAGCTTCCCCATCGCTATCAACCTGTGAGTCCCAGCAGGAGAAGATCCGCCAGGCTGATAAAGGCTGACTGGACCTGCCTCGGAAGGAACCACACCCTCGCCTCCTTCAGGGGTCACTGACATCAAGACTTAGAGTGACCTGTCAGGAGGCGGGTGGGTGCTGTGGGCTCACACAGGACGGGACAAGTAGTTTATTTGTCTTTAACTCGGTTCCCTCTCACTTACACCCTGACAGACTGGTCATTAAATATCACTGGTTCTAGGCATCGGTCTTCAACATTTACCAAGACCATCCAAAGTTTAATCTTCAATTCCACTAATACTACATACGAGGAAAAACTTGGACTGTATTCCAGATCCTTACTCCTTAGGAAGTCTATAAAGCAATCGATTGATCTGTACAAGTCACACAGAAAAGATAATTTGAAGACTATGGTCACACCTGACTTGCTTACCTTACTCAGTGTCAGGCTACCTTCCACAACAGCTACTCGGGGCTGTTGGTTGAGAAGCGGCAAGAAAAGCAGACGTAGGTGTTCCCACCCCAAAACAGCCTGTGAGCCTCTGAAATGGAGGTGAGAAGCCTCACAACACCCTGCCCTTCTCTGTGGCCGTTTTCGAGGGCAAACATCTAAAGCCTCCCTTATCGGTCCTCCATGACCTGGACCCCCCTACATACACACGACAATGGCTCACGGGAACATCAGGAGCTGCCTCCCCTTCCCGAGTGAAGGGAGCTTCTGCACTGGAAGGCAGGCACTGCCCCTCCAGCCTCCCTCCACCCCACCCCACCCCTGCCTCTGCTACTCACTGGGACTCACAGCAACGGGACCCCCTCTTCACCTAGACTTACAATTTTCACTGTCCACTCTCTTAGACTTGGGGTTCCAGAACTTTTCTTTTTTCTCATACTACCCTCATCTTGATCCAAGATTTAAACACCAGTTTGCCCGATCTGTCTCTTTTTCTCTATTCTCAGAAACACATTTCCAGCTGGAGTATTCAACCATTCACTCCACTCCCTCTGAATGGAAGGCGAAGAGTTCCCTCTTTACACGGCCATTGGTTTGTGTGCTTGCTTGGGTCCTATGGTAGCCCTGCTCTCTTACAAATAATTAACTGATGATGGCTTCTAGGGATGCTTAAACCTCGAAAGATCATAAAGGAAAACCCCTCTCTGCCCCCCACCCTCTGCCATCTACCCATTTGCTCTATTTCCCAGAGCCCAGCACTTCCCTCGCTGTCCTGCACCCCCCTCTGCACACCTCCCCCGCCGCCCCACCGGGTCTGACCAAACCCATGCACAAACTGGCTTCTGAACCATGAGACGGCAGCCACTGCACCTCTTCCTTCCCCACCCCAAACTCCACCTGCACACACACACCCCTCTCTTTCCATGCAATTCATAAATAGATGACTCTAAAAAGCTGCTGGCTCCTCCCACAGAAGTCTGTGATAAAGAGCGGAAGAAATGGCTAACAAAGGAGCCACCCATCACTAATGAAAAGAGGGACCTCACATCTTAAAATGATTTTCTATTTCTTTGTTCAAGTCACTGGAAGAGGTTTTTGGGGGTTTGTTTGTTTTTTCCTTTCTCAGTAATTTGTTTACTATCCCAAAACCTTGAGAGGCACTTAAAAATATTGACAGAATTTTTCTTGTACAAAAATATGTTGCATTTATCTGAACAAACCTAAGCTTGAAAAAGTACAGATTCAATTTGAATTCCAAAAAGATACATTTCCCCATCTGTACACGGAAAGGCTCCCCTGGAATTTCATTTTGTTGATGCCCATACGTTGATCAAATTAAATGGGAAGGAGGAAGGGAGTGTTTCTCCGTGAGGAGTTTATAGCAACGGAAGCAACAGCACAGAGCCACTAGGTAAGAGAACAATTAAACCTTTACTCTGAGTGGCACCCCAAAAAGGAAGACGTCGGAGATGAACATTTTCTTTGTCACTCCAGCCTCAAGGATCATGAACAGATCAAACTGGTTTGCATGTTATTTAGAGCAACATAATTAACCTTTTAGTGCTTCAAAGGGTTCAATTTTTTTTAATATGCATTATGGAGACTAAACAGTCATACCACATAAATGCAGTCCTAGGCTGGACCCCGTACTGAAGGGGAAAAATGTAAGAGATATTATTTGGTCAATTAACAAAATTGGAATATGGACAGCAGATGAAAGTATTATACTGATGTTAAATTCACTAAACTTGATAAGCACACTGTGGTTATGTAAGAGAATAATTATCCTTGTTCTTAGAAAACACACACTGGAGTGTTTGGGGGTGAAAGGCTGTGATGTAGGCAACGTACGCACAAACACCCAGAAAACAGATTCTGTGCGTGTGAGCGCGCGTCTAGGAAGAGAAAGGACAAGCAAGACAGCAAACAGAGTGAAGTGCTCATGACAGGTATGAAGCTGGGAAAAAGGTATTTGTTGCTCTTTGTAAATACTCTACCAGTTTTCCTGTAAGTTTGGGATTATTTTCAAACAAAAGTTGAAAATAGATATACCTTATGGTTTGAAATTATGTTTGAAGAAGAGCTGGACAGTGGAGAGAAAAAGAGAATTATTAGAAAATGAATCTCCTTTCCATGGGAAGAGATCGACCTCATGGGGCGGACTGCCCTCCCATGCGCCCCAGCCCGCTCTTCTCCCTCCAGCCCTCCTCTCCAGGAAACAGCCTTCGAGAGCGTTAGGACTGGCTCGAAAGCATCTACAAACAAAAGTACAAAGATGAGCATCGGTGCAAAGGCTGTGCAGCATCACCTTGCCGTAAAACCTTCTCCTTCGTGCCGCTGCTGAAGCACCCACTGAATCAGGCACACACAGCAGAACACTCAACCCCTGGGGGGTAAGGGGACCCTTCAGATTGAAATGCAAAGTTTTAAAACTTAAAGCATCTTTGAAATTGAAGGCTATCTTTCACAGCAAGGTAGTAAATGATGTTTTTTTTTACATTCAACATCAGTATTTTATTTTTTTAATTGTTCAGTTACAGTTATCCTATCTCTTTCCCCATTGCTCATCCCTCCCCTCCCCTCCACTCCCACAGTCAATCCCCCCTATTGTCCATACCCATGAGTCCTCTATTCGTGTTCCTTTGCTTGCCCCTTCCCCTCCTTTCCCTGCTATCACCTTCCCTCTCCCCTCTGGTAACTGTCAGTTTGTTCTTAATTTCAATGTCCCTGGTTCTATTTTGCTTGCTTGTTTGTTTTATTGATTAGGTTCCACTTAAAGGTGAGATCATGTGGTATTCGTCTTTCACCACCTGGCTCACTTCACTTAGCATAATGCTCTCCAGGTCCATCCACGCTGCTGCAAAGGGTAGGAGCTCCTCCTTTCTTTCTGCTGCGTAGAATTCTATTGTGTAAATGTATCATAGCTCTTTGATCCACACATTTACTGGTAGGCACTTAGGCTGTTTCCAGCACTTGGCTATTGTAAATAACACTGCTATGAACATTGGGGTGCAGAGGTTCTTTTGAATCGTTGAGTCACGATTCTTAGGGTATAGTCCCAGAAGTGAAATCACTGGACTGAAAGGCAGTTCCATCTTTAGTTGTTTGAGGAAATTCCATACTGTTTCCCACAGTGGCTGCACTAGTCTGCATTCTCACCAACAGTGCACGAGGGTTCCCTTTTCTCCACATCCTCTCTAGCACTTGTTGATTGTTGATTTGGTTATGATGGCCATTCTGACCAGTGGGAAGTGGTATCTCATTGTGGTTTTAATTTGCATCTCTCTGATGGCTATTGACGCCGAGCATTTTTTCATGTGTCTATAGGCCCACTGTATGTCGTCCTTGGAGAAGTGTTTGTTACAGACACATAGACCAATGGAACAGAACAGAGAGTCCAGAAATAAATCCATGTCAATACAGTCAGTTAATATTTGACAGAGGGGGCAGGAGCATAAAACGGAGTAAAAACAGTCTCTTCAATAAATGGTGTTGGGAGATCTGGACAGGTATGTGCAAAAAAAAAAAATGAAACTAGACCACCATACACCAAAATAAACTCAAGATGGATAAAAGACTTAAATGTAAGTTGTGACACCATAAAAGTCCTGGAGAAAAACATAGGCAGGAAAATCTCAGATGTCCCACACAGCCATATTTTCACCAATATATTCCCAAGGGCAAGGGATATAAAGGAAAGAATAAACAAATGGGACTACGTCAAACTAAAAGGCTTCTGCATGGCTAAAGAAAACACTAGCAAAATGGAAAGGGAACTGACCGTATGAGACAACATATGTGCCAATGATACCTCAGACAAGGGTTTGATCTCCAAAATATATAAAGAACTCACACGACTCCACACCAGGAAGACAATGTTTTCTAATAATGATGATGATGATGAGAATAATAATTAGTATTATTCTAGTCTACACTTTAAAACTGTATTAACTCATTTAATCCTCATAGTCTCATTATTCTCAAAATCTAATCATGTTATGATTATTTCCAATTTACAAATGAAGAAGGCACCAACTAACCTGCCCAAGGTCGCACCACTGGTACATTGCCAAATTGGAACCCAGGTGGTCTGACTGCACAGCCTCCGTTCTTAATGGCCACACCAGACTCCCCAACTATACCCTCCTAGGACTCAGACATCAGTCTTCACCTGCTGGCCAGCTGAAATAGTCCTAATTATCCTAATGGACTGGTCAGGTTGTCATTATAGCTGGCACACTGTCTTTGCTGTAAGTCCCACTACCTGAGTTTCAGAAAGCAAACCTCTATAGAAAAGTCACTATGGCCACTGTGAAATCTCTAAGGCCAAGTTCATCATGTGTTCCTTTCAGTAAATGAGATCACCACTGTCAAATAAGCTAGAAAGATTAACTAATTAACTGCTTCTCCATGTACTCTCAAGAGTATCCTCACGGAACCCACTGTGAGTCACTAGGTGGCATTCCGTTCCACGGCAATGAGCTCTGACTGACATGACTGAAGACCTATTTTGTCAGCTTAGCTAGGACTCCTTTCCCACTCAGGAAAGATGAGTTCCAAGGTAGGCTTTCGTGGAGTGAGCAGCCACTTACTTCATGGGTTTCTTCTCCCAAAAAAGCTCCAAGGCAACAATGTGGGTGGTGGTCTAGGGGAGGTAATGGCAGGAGCAGAAATGGTACCAGTAACAGTATTGCACTAAGTAGTGGCCACTCTTCTGTGATTCTCCCTCAGTACGCCCCTGCGGTGGGAGTCCTGTGAGTGGCCCATTTTACAGATGAGGAAGTTGGGGCAGAGAACAAGGGAGGCAAGAGTTTGCAACCACCCTATCCTGGTCAGACGGTCTGACTGCTGTAATAAACAGCCCTCCATCTCAGCAGTGTAACCTAGCGAAGGTTAACGCCCTGCACATAGCACAGTCTGTGAGACCCCCAGCAGTGGCCTTCCATGCCCTGGCCCCTTCTTCTGGGCAATGCCACTGACCCCTGGTCCTTGAAATGTGCCTTGGGTCACATCCAGCTGGTGGAGAAGGAAGAGCCTGGAAGGAGGCCTGCTGTGTGACCAGGAGCAAAACGAGCAGTTTGGCAAAGACGTGGCTTGCTGTTGGAGGGTCACAGAAGCCTGGGTTAGGCTGGGGAGAAGGAGAGACAGCAGAGCACTCTCCCCCTCTCACCTGGCCCCATGCAGAGGTCCGACATTCACACAAGCTTTCTGGGGTCAGGAAATCACACTGGGATGCCTTGTGTTTTTGAGAGCAACCAATCCCTTGAGTCTTCTGGGCCAGGGTCTCCCTCAATAATGAAAGAAAAGAAGCAGGGTAGGGTGAGGGCCAGGGGCCCGTGAACATTCTCCAATTCCCCTCGACTTCAGCCTATAATAGGCTGAGTGCCGGCACAATGGCGTGGCCCTGGCATGGGTCAGGGACCATTTCGAGGTGCGTGATCGGGCTGGGCTGGGCCAGGCTGGGTCACACTCTGGCTCCCGCCACACCTTGCTTGTTCGTACATCACAGGAGTTTCAAGAAGTCCAGGCAGGCAAAGCAGGGCTTAGCCGACTAGGCTCTGGGAGGAGCAGGGGCGACAAGACAACCTTCTCCTCGCCGTTCACTTGTGTCCTGTTTATTCTGAATGTCATTTCGGTTCATCAGCCAGTCTCTTAAGACATTCCTTGTCAACTGTGAATACTAGGGTTATTTCCCATCAGACATCAAGTTGAAAACATTCGTTATCTTCCCTGGCCCAGAACACACAAGTTGCTGTTGCCTTAGAGGTCTCCCCCAAAGACCCTGACTTTGTCAGATGGCACTGTTTCAGGGGCATTTACACAGTGACGTCACCATCCAAAAATACCTTTAACGTAGCATGAGTAAGCCGATGCTTCTTTAGGATGTATCAGTCAACATAACTTTGCCCTGACCAGTTGGGATCTCAATGTCTCTACCCTCTACATGGAATCAAAACTCCAGGAAAAAAATGCATGTTTAATTAAGAACCACTGCAGTGTTCACTGAAAATATATAGCACAAACATTTTTAAAACAAAATACAAAACAGTCATTCCCTCCCTCTTTTTCACTGTTTCTCCCTAACTTGCCCCTTCTAAAAGCTTTCAAAAAAAATGAGAAAGAAGGAAACTTCCCCCTCAAAAAACTGTATGAGCAAATCCATCACACGCAATATCTATATAATCCTGGATGAATATAATTATGTGCGTCCGACCTGGCAGAGCTAGACATGAAAAACAGACAGGACCAGCTAGAAACTACCGTAGCTGGTGGAGCTGATAGAGAAAACATGAGGTTTTGGGGCAAGAGCTACAAAGGCCGTGGAAATGCGATGTGCTAGGAGTCACAACAGGACCCTGGCGACGTTTAATGTGCGCCGACCCTGCAGCTTAGGAAACAGAAATGAAAAGAACCTATGCACCCCAATGTTCATAGCAGCACAATTTACATAGCCAAGTGCTGGAAGCAACCTAGGTGCCCATCAGTCAATGAGTGGATCAATAAACTGTGGTACATTTACACGATGGAATTCTACGCAATAGAAAGGAGGAGATCCTACCCTTTGCAGCAGCGTGGATGGACCTAGAGAGCATTGTGCTAAGTGAGCCAGGCGGTGAGAGACAAATACCATATGATCTCACCTATAAGTGGAAGCTAATCAATAAAACAAACAAGCAAGCAAAATAGAACCAGGGACATTGAAATTAAGAACAAACTGACAGTTACCAGAGGGGAGATGAGAGGGAAAGAAGGGAGAGGGTTATAAAGGAACATGTACAAAGGACCCATGGACAAAGTCAAAGGGGATTAGGATTGAGGGTGGGAGGTGGGGGTGCATAGGGTGGAGGAAAGTAATGGTGGGAAAATGGAGACAAGTGGATTCAAACATCAATTTAAAAAAAAAAAAAAAGAAAACCAGCATAACTAGGTTCACTTCACTGTTCTGAGTGCCTATGAGAGCAAGGTGTCATGTTACACAATAGGTGGGGTTGGAGAGGAAAACAAGGAGTGGCCCCTGCCCTTAGGGACACTTTATTTCCCTCCAAGGTGGTAAATGTGATGACAGATGCACAGGGAGAAGGAAAAACAGGAGAACTGAACCTCAACCCTGTCTTGGGGACAGGGATGGGCAGGATCTGGGACAAGTGAGAGGAAACTACCAACCTAAGGGCAAAAAGCAGAGTGAAGGGCATTTAAACATGGACAAGGGAAACATGGTGACCAAAAGGGATGCCATGAACAGGGGGGAAGGAAGTGTCCCCAGAAGGAAGAACAGGGGGAGGTGTGGGAGAGTCTGGCCTGACTCTGAACTCAGAGGCCGGCCGAGGGACAGGGGCCGGGCAGTCGCCTGCGGGCACTCCAGCGGGCCCACCTCAGTGACGGTTCCGCCCACCACCGTGTGGAGGAAATAAGGGCCAGTCCTCCCAGGACCGGACTCTGACCCACCCAAATAAGCTGTCTGCACGAGGAGAAGCAACAGGGGTCTAAAGAATTGCTGTGTCTTCTTGGGGTTTTGTATCCAAGTAGAACATATTTGAAAAGTCCTAAGGAAAAAAAAATCAGAAAAAAATGACACAGAATTCTGTGAACAAAGACTTTGCGAAAAGAGAAGACAATTCATGAGGGACCCGCGGCTCTAAAAACGTGACCCTGACTGCAGCAGCGCGGTCGCGTTCCAGCAGTGCCCCTAGGTTTGCGGGCTACAGGACAGCCCTGCACTGAGACATTTTGGAAATGATGAAATGTGTAAAAGTGAAGTGAAAACCACTCATAATTCCAGTAACTAAAAATCATCATTTTCTCTGTAATAAATATACTTAAATTGGAATCAAATAGCATAAATTATGTATTCTACTTTTCCCCCTTTAACATAATTTAAGCATACGGCCATTAATTTAGTTTTCTTTGGAAACATGACCTTTCATTGAATGAAATGGCGGTGGCCGGGGCAGGGAGGAACGGGGACTGGAAGGCGTCAGTGGAACTGTACCAAGCTCCCGTTGTGTGAGGTCAGCAAGGCCCAGGGAGGGGTTGTGCGGCGCAGGGCCCGTAGCTAAAAGGACAGTCCTGGGCAGTTTAAAATTTGCAAAAGTTTTAGGTTACATGTTACTGTCACACATGAAAAGCAATAATGAAAGAGGGTGGGAGGGACCTTTGGAGGTGACAAATACGTTTTTGGCATTTAATGTAATGGTTTCATGGGTATATACTTATCTCTAAACTCCTCAGGTGGCCTACAGCAAATATGTACAGCTTCTGTCGGTCAAAAAATACATGTTGTGAGCAAGGGGGGAAAAAGAAAACCTGATCTCAGAGCTGTGGTAAGCATCCCTCACGTGGACGGCGCGAACATCAGTTTAAGTGTGCCCTCATTGTTGGAAACGTAAGCCATTAATAATTTACTGCTGTTACAAGTAGCACTGTGAAGAGCATCTCAAGGTGCTACCTGGTCATCAACGTCCTTTACAGCAGCCGCTGCGGCCCCTCCTCAGCTACTGTGTGCGGAGAGGTTGCTGGCTTTCCTACTTGGACCTCCAGGGCACTTGCCTAAGGAAAATATTACACAGCTTATTTTCAGCTATCCTTGACAATGCAGGCAAAAAGTGATGAAAAACTTTAGGTCCTATTTCATGTATTTCCTGCTGAGCCTGAAAGTGCATGAGAAGAGATCCAGAGAATTCCTAGACACCACAGCCTTGAGGGGCTATTTTTATAACATTTTGTTCCCTTTCTTTTGCACTAATCAGAAGTTAGGCCAGTGAGTCTCGTTGATCCCTCTCTCTCCAACTGAGAGATCAGGAATGCTGTAGCCTCCATAAAGAGAGACTAGTTTTTGTTTTTGTACAAGTCATAGGTGTGGGAGGGGGCAATACACAAGAAATAGAAATGCAACTAATTCTGTCCAGGCCCTGCAAGTTGCTCACCACGAACTTGCCAAGTCAAGGGTGAGGGGCTAGAACCGAGGGCCAGGAGAGTCAGAGGGTGCGGGGAGGCAGAGGTCTGCTTGTGGTCGGTGCCCAGCAAAGCCGGCAGCCAACAGGTCAAGAGAACCAGAACCTGAGCCAGAGGTCAGTGGCCTGTGGGTGTCGATGGGGGAGAATGGGTTCTTGCTGTCCACAGGTCGGTGAACTTGCTGGTTGGAGACATTTCCTTTGAGGCCAAGTACAGCCTGAGACCTTCACAAGACCCCGGAGTAAATCCCTAAGGAACAGTCATCATGCTAGCCAAACAAGACCTGCAATGAATTCTTGGGTGTCCTTAAAGGCTCGTGTCCACACTGGTTTCAGAGCGGGGAGCAAGAGAACCGGCAGAAGGAAGCAGGCCCTGTCCGTCCCACAGATCTCAGAACGCACTCAGACTGCTGGAGTCCGAGACCCAGCCCGCACTGCCCGCCATGGAGACAGCGAGGCTCCTCCCCAGAGGACGGCATGCATACACAATGACTCCATCTTGTGAGAAATGCATTTTCCTGAGAACTAAGTGTGCTGCTCCAGGCAGCCTGGGTCTACGCAACCAGAAGCTCAGGGAGAAGGGAAGCAGGGCTTTAAAAACACCCCGTTGTACCGAGTCCGCAGAAGCTCTTCCACTCTCCCATTCTTTGCAAAGCTCAGGAAGGGCCACCACTGGGCAGGAGAGCACCCGTTTCAGGCCCCTGCGCTGGGGACAGGAGAGGAGGAAGGGGCGGGGAGCTCGGAGGCTCAAGTAGCAGCCTGCTCTTGGCAGAGGCAGCTGCTAATTTTGCTTGGCTGGCTCTGGCTACCTGTCTAAAAGCGCTGCAGTGCAGGAAGGAAATTTTTCAAGAGATTAAACTATTATTGTTTCCTGTGTGGCTGTCTTCACTGGAGTATGAAAAAAAGCTTTAAGGGCACTTGAAAAGAGATTTGTCTGAATAGCAGGGTTGTTGGGATTCATCTGCCCCTCCAGTCGGGATTTGGCCAATTTCCTCAGGAAAGTGGTTGATTAGGACCCACGGATATACCCGTGGCCTAAATATAAGATGTCATAAAGGTGATTAATGGTGAGCTCACCGTCGGAGGGAGTGAAGAGTTTATAAAAGCTATTTTTAACGGTTTGGGAGGTGAAAAACCTCACTTGTCCCTTTGCCAACATGCTTCAATAGTTAAAAACCTCTTTGTGGCCCCTGATAATTCATGCTACCAACTGTTCAAGGTGGTTCTACTTTCTGATTTTATTTTTTTTAATTTTCTGATTTTACAAGTCTGTTAGCAAAATTGATTTTGTGTGTCTTGCTGTTTACAAAAAAGTACACGAGAGAAGTTAAATGCATGTACTTCCACCGTGATCAGTGGCAACCGCTCCGGGCAACAGCAGCACAGCAGACACGTCTTTCTCCGGCCCCCCTGCGGGTTGCGCCCCCGCATTTGGTGGAGGGAGCTCCTGGCCCTCCCAATCTAATAAGATTATATGGATTTCAGGTGTACAATTCTGTGAGACATCACCTGTACATTGCATTATGTGCTTACCACCCAAAGTCAAACCTTTTTCCGTCACCACCTATTTGACCCACTTGACCCTCTACTACTCCCTCCCCCTCCCGCGGGTCCCCACCACACTGCTGCGTCTGTGAGTCTTTGTCTGTCTTGTTTGTTCATCTGTATGTTGTTTTCAGTTTTCTATCCCACATGAGTACAATCACATGGCTCCTGGCCCACCACTCTGACTTACTCAGTTCAGCACGGTACTCTCAGGACACGCCCGTGTAGCTGAAAATGGCAGTATTTCATCTTTCCTCGTGGCTGAGTGGGAGTCCACGGGATCTAGGTACCACCCTTCTTCTTTATCCAACCCTCTATCGAAGGACACACTTCGGCTGTTTCCATGTCTTGGCCACCGTGAATAATGCCAAGAAGATCTTCAAGTCTTTGACTCAAGAGAAGAGAGCGAGTGCAAGGAAGACCCCCAGGGTCCCCGTTAGCAGCGGCTGCAAGGGCTGCATTTTACCTTTTGTCGCCTCATGGCCCCAGGGCCTCGTCTCATTCATGTTCTGGCGTCCGTTGGCTCTCAGTAATTTTGAAGACGGGGAAGAACGCTTTACTTGGGTTGTAAGTGATGAATGAGATGTCCAAAGGCCCATCCCAAAGGGTCATTGACCTTGGCCCCACAATCACAGGGTCTCAAATCTCAACTTTCAAGATAGATTCAGAGCACACGCAGATGGCATGCGAAGCTGAATGATGACATTTGTCCTACGACTTTAATGTCGCGTTGCGCTGCCAGGCCACGCCCCTGGGGTGCACATCGCACCAGTGTCCAACAGTTACACCACGCAGTGAGGGCTGGATTCGGGTACAAAGAACTTGTTAAATGTAAATTTAGGTATTCCAGAACATTTTTAAGTTGTTTTGGCATTTTTCTCATTTTTTGTTGCTTTTGTTTTTGCTTTTTTTCCCTTAGGATCTCAACAAACTTGAAGCATCCTGGGCCTCCCCCAACCTTTAAAAAGTCCCAGAACAAAGATCTTAAGGCTGTCTGCTCCCAACTACAGTCTTAGGTGCAAGTGCCCGGGACACCTCTCTTCTCCTGGCCCACCGAGATTTGGCACCTGGGCTTCATCTGGTTTCCCAGGTTGGCATCTTGGGGCTCTAGGGATTTCCTGGCCCTTTCTACCCTTTCTAACTGTTGCTCTGAGGCCCAATGAACTCATACCGGGGCCCCCAGGGCGCCCAGACCCACACTTCCTGCTCATTGCAGTCATTCATGGTACATAGGTAAAGGTGGGGGATGGTGACAACAGATGTGGTCCCTCCACCTCCAGGGACCTCACAGACTCTGAGGCACCCACCGCAGTCTCCACTCAAAGCTGACCCATATGCATCTAACTAAACTCGAATTCCAAATCACACACAAAGAGCTGCAGTGGAAGTAATCTCCAAGAGTGCTCTAAAAACACGTGACCTCCGTACCCCATGCTAGCCCTCCAGGGCTCATCCTAACAAGAAATGTTCACAAACACAACACAATGGCAAAAATGTGAACACAAACAAAGATCCTCGCCCAAGCCCCATCTCAGTCCACATGCCCAGACACTGGAATGAGAGACAGATTTTGTCCAACTGTTTTCCAGGGCCTGGTCCAGGCTCCCTCCCTATTCCCACCCACACCTTCCCTCTGTGGGACACATCAAACACAGTCTGTGACTTCCACAAATAACCACTAACACGTTAGGTTGACTTCCAAATCTCACACTCCAGCCTCAACCTCCCTCCTCTGCCTCAGGCTCACATACACCGTTGACACTTAAGTATCCCCACCTCAGGTACCTCGGACTCAGCCCACCCCGACCACTGCTCGGCTTCTCATCCACGCCTGCTCCTCCCCAAGTTCCCTGCATCAGTGAGGGGCACCCACCGTCTTCCTCTGTGCCCACACTAAACATCTGGACACCCTCACATCTGATCAACCTCCAAGTCTTGTTGACTACTTCCTAAATTGCTCTCAAATCCATCCACTGATACCACCTTGGCCAGGCAACTCTGATCCCTTCTCTGGACAACAGAACTTTCCAACGGACCTCTCCGTGTCCACTCTTGTCCCAATCCGACACACTCTTCCCTTTGCAGCCAGAGGTTTCTAAATCTCTCTTTCTTCCTTCTTTCAGCAACCATTTCTGAAGCACCTGCCATGTGCCAGGCTCCTTCCCAAGCACATGTGCACACGCAGTGGTGGGCAACAGGCCTGTGACTCCGGTCCTCACAGAGTTTGCACCCATCGGAATGTGTCGCCTCCGGGCTTACTACCTGTGGTCGACACAATCGTGGCTCCCAACAATTTCCACATCCTAATGGAAGGGGGGCACTAGCTAAGGAATTCAAGAGGCCTCTGACACCTGGAAAATGCAAGAAAAGGGATTCTTCCCTAGAGCTTCCCGAAGGAACACAGCAATGCCAGCATGTTGGCTTCAGTCCTGGGAGACCAGTTTGACTTTTAACCTCTAGAGCTGTGCTGTCAGCCACCGAGGGTGTGGTCACTCATTTCAGCAGCCACAAGAAAGCAACGTCACAGTGTCACCACATTCAGAGTGTCTACAAAACACACCATTCTTCAACAGCTTCTCGGTGCCTTTGGGTAAAGCCCCGAGTCCTCACGTACAGCCTGGCTCCTAGCCACCCCCTTCCTCGCCCTACTGCCACCAATGGAACTTCTTTCAGCTCTCAAAGGGGCCACACTCCTCCCCCCTGAGGCCAGAACACACTGTCCCCACCTTCTGGAACCCTCCTTTGCTTATCTGCTGCACCCCCACTCCCAAATTCAACCTTCGAATGAAAGGCCATTGTCTCGAAGAGATTCTACCCTAATCCCTCAGTCCCCCGTGCTCCCTCGACTGCCCTGTTCCAAGTTCTCATCACACCTGGCACTGTTGGCCTCAGAAGCTCCTGGAAGACAGAGCCTTGAGCTCTCTTGTTCACCGCTGTTCCCTCAGTACCTGCCATGGTGGGTACTCTGTACAAATCTGCAAAACGAATGAATGCATGAATGAAAGGGACAAGAGATCATCTCTTTCAGGTAGACAGGGGTCCCTTCTGCGCTGCGTACATCGAGCCACTTTTTACGTTCAAACAATTGCTTTGTTGTACAAAACATTTCTGACCTCTGAAATTGTGACTCCTTGATGTAAATACAGGAAGAAAGCCACCACCACTGTTATTTTACAAATTACAGACCACTAAGTTTTTTTCTGGGGAGGTTCTCCTGCTTTCCAGGGTCCCCTACAAGGTCTGAGGTGCACCTCCAGTCACTCTGTGTTTATTCAGTCCCAGCAGAATGTCAGTCACTGCACACAATAGGGCCAGTGACCTGAAGTATCCAAACTAGTCGCTGAGCAGCATCACCTGGGAATTAGCTGGTCAGTCTAGGGAAGGTGGCCCACTGACTTCCCAGGGCGGAGCGTGCAGGTGGAGATGTTTCTGCACAGTAGGGAAGATACGCATGCAGGTATGGGCCTCCTTCTCTGCTGCCCAGCTCCACACCCCGTCCTGTGGGGACTACACCTCTGTTCTGGGAACTCTGCTCCCCTCCCCATTCCACCCACATGGCTGCTGGAGAAGGAGCTGTGACCAGAAAATGATCACCTGATGTGGCCACTTTCCAGGTCAGTCAGGTGTACTCCCTTGGAAATCTGAAATGAGAAAGGGAGACCACTTTCTCCCGTGTCCCACACTGGGCACCAGAGAAGGTAGGAGAAGTAAATCTGGTCCAGGGAGAGAAAGAAGGAGGGACAAACCCTGGCAGAAAAGGAAACACAGTGTCTGAGGATCACTCCGGAGGCCCAGGCCCATCTTGGTTCCATGAGACATCCCACAACCACTCAACAACTTTGCCTTTCGGCCTACTTTGTTGAAGTTGGGTTTCCGTGGCTCACAACTCATGCATACACATACGCAGAAACTCCCCCTGCAGCCTCTTGTGATCCACTATAAACACACTGAGGTGCTCCCTCGGGTAAGTCCATTTCCGGCCACACGGGACCTGGAGCCGTGCTCTGGGCAGCACTCTATCTCAGGGAAGAATGCAAGATCACCCGTGTACCCAACCCACAGCGCAGAACTTAGCACATGCACGGCAGTGTGCAAGGGTTCCAGGATGCAACGCCATGAAGCTAAATGTCAGTCCAACACCTAAGAAATCTTTGTCAAGATCTTTCGGATCTTCACTGGCATCTAAAAAACAGAAGGCCAGCGGAGGATCTGTTCACAGCTCACAGCCAAACCTAACTCTTACTTCTCCGTCTTTCTTAAAAGCTCCCTCATGCAGCGGCATCCCCCGCCTCTTCCCAAACTTCCACAGCCTCCCCATCCCCCTACCCCAGTCCCCCCAGCATGGTCCACTGTCGTTCATTCCGACAACAAATATGGATCAGGCACCTCCTGGGTGCCAGGCAAGCATTGCAAGAACAGGGATGACTTGGAGAACACGTTGCTGTCCAAGGACGATGCCTCCAGGCTTAAAGCAGCACAGCCCCTGCTACAGAGAAAGCCCCAGAGAATGTGCGTTGAAGACGGAATGAGTATGCATTGAGGGGACAGATGGCAGTGCCACTTCTGCTCTTTCAGACTTTACATCCTATGCCCATTTCCCTGGTAGTTATTGTCAAGGAAAACTCCAGGGAATTGTCAATGGCCGAGCTTCCTCCTCTTGCCACACACCTTCAGGTATGGCTGGTGGCAGCCCAGGACAGTAACAGAATCCATGCTTTCCTGAGCCTCCAGGAAACAAAAACAGATACGGGGCCACAACAGATACGATGAGGCAAGAGCAAGACGGAGAGCCGACCTGGGCTGCCAGGCTCATGGCTCCCCCTCTGAGCTGTGTGGAGTGACAAGAAGGACAACGGGGACACTCCTGTCCCAGAAGGTAGACTCACTTCCTGATTGGAATAAGTTCATTTCCTGCAGCACGGTTAGCGTCCACGCCAAATCCCAAGTCTAGAATTCACGACACACGCCAAGTTAGGGAAACAGGCAAGAACCTGCCGGAGGGCCACTCTGCAAGCACGTGGATCCTAAGGCAAAACTCTGTTGGCGCCCCTCCCCCATCTCACCGCCACCACCCTTCTTACCCTGGTGCACTTGGAAGAAACATTTAACATCTGTGGCTGTTGTGAGGAATAAAAGGAGTCACAAAAAGTGGACAAGAGAGAAAGTTGGGATGAGGATGGTAGCTCACACTTGCACAAGTGAGCCCTGGGCTATTTTTCAATTTAGGGGAGGCACAGCCTGTCTGTGGAGGGACAGCCTGTCTACCAGCAGCGACCTGGGAACCCCCATTCCCACCTGCGGGCAGCAACGCCTCTTTACTGTAACAGAAAGCCCTCTGGGCCAAGGAGCTAGTCTCCAGAAGCCGTTATCTGCAAACTGTTCAGATCTCCACAAAGGAGTAAGTGTTCATCTCAGCTCCTTGGAAAACCCGATAGTTCATAAAGTGGTTTGGGACAGAAAAATGGAGGCGCTAAAGGATGAAGTAGAAAAATACATTCACAAAGACTGAAGAGAGAAGCGTGTTTGTTCAATGACTCGCTGGGGAACGTGACAGAAAAGGAGAAGAGGGAGAGGACAGTTCCCGAGTACAAAATGTCTACAGGAGGCCTGGGGCAGGACAACGAAACCCAGAGCAGCGCCCTGTCCTGTGGGTCCTGCGGTCTTTCAGCAGAAGTTAACTTTTCTGGCCTAGAGTTCCGAACTGAACTCCAGTGAAACACTGAGAAGAAAATGACTACAGAGGGCTTATTTAGACCTTGCTGGCAAGACCCAAGTTGGAAGAGAGGAGGGAAAGGGCTGTTTATCTTGACAGAGGATTTCCTTAGCAGAACATGGAAAATATTTTTGTCAAATATGGTTAATAGTCACCCAGCAACACAAAGAGTAGTTTCAGTAGCTTAAACTCCACATGGGGTGACTGGAAAGGTGTGACTGTGCCCCCTGCTCCCGGAGAGAACATGACTAATTCACAGCCACGTCTTGACAGGGACAGTGTTGTTGACGAGTGCATAGGAAAAATATCATTACCTAAAACTATCATTACCTAATGCACTTTCCACCAAGGAAAATGCTGTCACCTACTTGGTAGGTGATGTAGGCATGCCCAACCAAAGGCTAGGCGAGCAGCAGTATTAACGCGTTCTCAGAAATGCCTTGGAAGACACAGCTGCTGCCTTTCCAAATAGGAAGAACGGGGGATGCCCGGGGCCATTCAACTTCCCACCCTAATGACTTCCTGTGACTGATGCTGGCGGCATCCCATTAGCCTCCTCTCTCTGTGCTGTGGGCATCTCCCTGCAGGTTGGGGCCCCTGAGCAGAGCATCTGTAATGCAAATTGTATGGAATAATGAAAAAAAAAAGCCTTGGATTTGGAACTCGGTTGTACAGGTTCTAGTCTTGACTCTGCTACTGATTGGCAGGGGGGGGGGTGCCCAAAACAGCTCAGAGCCCCTCTGGGCCACCATCCCCTACAGGGTCTTTTCAACTTCAGCATGTTAGAGAGCCTCGCGAAGATCATCATCTTAAAGATAAATCTCTGGGTTAACCCACTTGTTTCAAGCCAAACATCCATACCAAGGTTTTTTGTTTCCATACTAAGGTTTTACTTTTATTCTTCAGATTTCAGAATGAGATCAAGGAGCATTTATATATAGTTTACTTATTTGTCCTTTCTGCTACCCACACCTCTGAGGGCACAATTTTCTGTATCTTTCCCCTAGATATATATACACACACACTCTTAATTAAAATAAAAATAATTTTTGTTCTCAAATTCTTTGAAATTCTAATTGCCAAAAATGTTCTTCCTTTTTCTCCTGGAATACAAAGGGTCATTCATAACTCCTGGTTCAGAAGTGTATAAGCTCTTTGTGGCTTTTATATACCTTCTTCTATAAATCAGGATAAAAACATTGGGGGGTGATGGGGTGTGCTTATCTCTCCAGGAAGCTGGGCAACTCTGAGCTCATTTTGAGTTTTGGAATCTGCATAACAAAAACCTGAACCAGTAAATTATAAAACCAGACTAGGCACTCAGCAGACTATGCACATGGAAGAGTTTATACAGTTATAAACAGTAATATGGTAAATTCCAAATATAAGTCACAAACTTTGTAGCCACTCTATCAGGAGTGGAGTCTATTTCCTCACCCTTTAATCCGGCCACGTGACTTGCTTTATCAAATAGAATGCAGCAGAGGTGATGCTGGGCCACTTCTCAGTTTAGTTCTCTGGAGGCTATCAGGTTCCACTAGTTGTTTTAAGAATCCTGCCACCATGCAAACAGGCTCTGCTAGCTTACTGGAAAATAAGAGACTTTTGGCATAGTCACTTCCTCATCCTAATCTCTAGCCACCCAATCCTGTTGGGAACAGCCAGCACCTAGCTAACCCACAAAATGGTGACTGACTTCTATGCCCAGCAAACGTCACCCAAGCTCACACCAGATCAAAAGAGCCACCTAGCAGAATCATGAGCTAAATAAATGGTTGTTTTCAGTCATTTAATTAGGGGGTTGTTTGTTATGCAGCCAAAGCTGACTGATACATGTAGTTTGTCTTTAACAAAGTCTGGCCTACATACTATTATGTTTTAGATGTTATTATAAAATAAGTAGCTTGTCCTCAGGAACCTCCGTGCCCACCTGTTCTTGCTCTCACCTACATGCAGCCTCTCTTTCTAAGAAATTGCTGTCTCCTGCCTGCTATCCCCAGCCTTCCTGTCCAAAGGGGAAAAAAATAAAGAGAACCCATTTGAACAAATATGTGAACAGGAAGAGGTTTTTAGATGTATGATCTCTCTAGATTTCATCTGATTTTTTTATAACAGCCTGTGAAATAGTATCATTCCTGTGGCCCATTCCTACAGATTAGAAGACAGGGCATCTGAAGGGAAAACTCTTGTCTATAAATGATACCAAATCTTGCACTTCTCCCCCCCCCCTTTCAGGTGGTTTGCCATGACCCAGAGCATTGGCATCTCTGAAACAGGACTTTGCATTCCTGCAGAACTGGCCCTGCTGGAAATTCAAGCATCAATTCATGCCGTAGATTAGAGAAAATATTTGGAGGAAGGAGTTTCAGGCATCCCTCAGATTACACAATTTAAGAAAGTGCTGGCTCCTCTTCTCCCAGAGACCTAAGAAAACCATCTGCTGAAGTGGTGTGCCCATCAGTAAAAATTGCAATGCTAACCTAACTGTGAATCGCTGTTTTATTGGAGGACGGCTTAAGGGCTCTTCTTTGGAGACAACTTCATTCACTCTCTGTCATGAGTGTTAACCTGAGCCAGGTTCACAAAGGGGTCTCTGGACCGGCAGCGTCAATGTCATCTGGGGACCTGTTGAAATGACCATTGCAGGGTCCCGCCCCAGACCTTGCTGAGTCAAGACTCTGGACGTGGGTTGAAGCCACGTGGGAGGACCACTGACCTAGTCCATGGCACCTGCGTGACCCGATGACTTCCTAGAGCAGAGCCTGGCAGCCTACGGCCCGTGGGCCAAGTCCAGCCAGCCACCTGCTTGTGTAAATAAAGTTCTATTGGAACACAGCCCTGACATCTTTTTACATGTTGTCTATGGTGGCTTTCACACCACAAGGGCAGAGTTGAGTAGTTGAGATCAAGACCATATGGAAAAAAAAAAAAAAGCCAAAAATATATATAATCTGGCCCATTATAGGAAAAGTTTGTCGACCCCCATCCTGGAGGCCAACCACATTGGGGCACATTGGGTAGGGATGTAGGTTTTGTATTCAAACAATGTGAGGTGTGACACTGGACGTGCCATTAATAAAATGGGCTGCCATGAGCTAGTTTCCTTCTCTAAGACCATCTCAGCTCCAACCAGGATGACTCTGAGAACCACTCCAGCTCCAGGGCCCTCTGTGGGTTCACCAAGGCTGCGACCCAACTTCTGCCCATTCCTGCTCCTCCTCTCCCTGGCACAGGTGACGCTTCCTGGGACCTGCTCAGTGAATAGTCTGCACGCTAGCGTCGGCTCAGAGTCACCGCCACGTGGGCCCAGTCCACGGCAACCCCAGGCCTGGGGCAGGTGTTTGACAGTGACATAAAATATGGTGGTCAGCAGAAGGATATCCCCTCAAAGGTGTCTGTGTCCTAATCACAGAACCTGCGAACCTTACCTGGAGAAAGGGACTTTGCAGATGTGAGTTAAGAAATTTGAGATGGAAAAGTTATTAATTACTCTGGACTATCTGGGTAGGCCCAACTAATTACATGAATCCTTAGAAACAGAGAACCTTTCCCAGTATGGTCAGAGGGATATGGCTACGGAAAAAGGGTCACAGAGATGCAATGTTGCCGGCTTGCAGGTGAAGAATGGGACCACGAGCCAAGGAACTAGGGTGGCTAGCAGAAGCTGGAGAAGGCAGGCAAGGGAGTCTTCCCAGAGCCTCCAGAGGGACACGCAGTCCTGGTGACACCTTGGCTTCAGCCTGGTCGGGCCTGGGCCAGACTTCCAGCCTATGGAACTGTCAGATGACAAACTCATGTTGTCTTAAGCCACTAAGGGTGTGATCCTCTGTTGCAGCAGCCACAGAAAACTGCATTAGGGCACAATGGGTAAGAAAGAAACTACAAATACAAATAGAGATAAGTGGTGAAAGTAAAATCACAGGGAGAGGCTAGACCACCTGCGGGCACGTCAGAGGGACAGGGGTCAGTCACTCTGGGATGCCTCCTGGGAAGCTTCTGGGCCTGACATTCAAGAGAAAAGAGACGAGTCTGCACATTAGATCCCACTGATGAAAGCAGGACGCAGGAGTCAGATGGGGTCTTCACACCTGAAGCCCTAAGTCACAAGGACAGATGCGCATGGCAACAGAGCTGCTTCTCCTGGGGACAGCTGCACGGGCACCAAGGTGGGGGCACAGGATTTCCTGGGTTGTGACGATCAGCGATTCCCTCGCGGTGGTGGGGGGGGGGGGCAAGGGGGCAGGGGGCGCTAGTGAACAGTGCGGACTTGGGCCATCGCACATTCCGTGAGGAACTGCGCGTCAAATGTGTGTGGACGGAACACCAGCTTTCCTGTTTAAGCAAGGTGGGGCACATCGACAAGTCAAGGGGAAAACGGTGAAGAACAGCCACGTTTCCATGGTTCACTCACGGGGCTGAGTCGATGGGCACTTACAGTGCTCCGTGGAGTCCCGTGTTCATCCGGGACAAGACACCATTGTCTGCACAGCACGGCTCACGCTACTGCACAGGTTGTCAAAGCTGGGGGGCCCTCTGAATCACCTCACTTAGAGCTGTCATTTGGGGATGAGGGAACTAAGGACCAGCGTCATTGCAGTATGCACCCAAGACCACACAACCAGCTCATGCAGCCCCCTATCACAAAGGCCTCGGCCCGCCCCCTGAAGCTGGGCTGGCGCTCACCCATACTCCCACCTGCCTCGGGCTGCCTGTGGCTCTAGAGCAGGGAGGCCACACTCCCAGACAAGACCCGAGGAAGCACGTGGGTGCTTCGAGTCAACCAATGGTCTGACTCTCTTCAACAACATTCTTCACTGCTTGTTCTACATTTGTTTCAGTGCAGACAAGATTTATTCACAGTAGTACAAAATGTTACGCCAGGGACCAATTCACTTCCCAATTTACTTTCCCAGCCCAAAACAGCCTGTGTTATAAAAGACATAATGACAAGATGCCTCTCATTCTCCTGTTCGACTAAACAGACAGCTCTTTAGGAGGCATGTAAAGGCTGTTAAATCCATAGAATGCATGGAGCCTGTCGTCCTCGGTAACCGGCTGCAGACGCATTGCTTGAGTTCAGAATTTCAGCCTCTAAGACTTCAAGTTACTGCAGCAATAACAGCCCCTGGACAGGGGTCTGGGCAAGTGAGGAGTGTCGGTTTGTTTTCTTTTTCATTTCCACTAGAAGACATCGTCTTGGGTGGACCAAGGTGAGACCTCCTTGGTTACGTTAGTTGCCGTGTAGGGAAATCCAGGTCAGCTGGTGCACCATTTACAGAGGCATTTCCATTCATTGTTACAGCACAGGCCCAAGGCAGCTGCCCCACTGGCCCATCCTATACTCCAAGCCTGACCGAGGATACCCACTCAGGTCTTGGCATGTGGGCAAGGGAGCGTCAACAGGGTGCTTGGGTGCAGCACCAGGAAAGCACCAGGCAGTTCCAGAGGAGAATCAGCAGTTGGGGCAGATGCTGCGTGAAGACCCTCTGGCCACACGATCCAGCTTATGCCCCCAGTGGACCCCACACTGGGGCCCATCCCTGTGGACCTTGCTCTAAGGTGGATCCATCTGGAGAAGGCCCCCAGTGCGAAAAGGCAGAGCCCCTACTGACTCCCTGTGCCCAAGAGGAGCAAGTACATCAGGGCCTTGCAGAATCAATTCTGAAATGGGACCACCAAATAACTCATGGGAAAGAAAAACAAAACAAAGTAAAACTGTTCCCAAGACACCTAACTGAACCCCGGTGGCTCTGTCTACAAAGAAGCATCCTACTAGCATTATTGTAAGTCAACTTTTATTCCAACCCTTTCAATAAGCACATTACCAAAAATGTGGCTCATTTCTCCAAAGGTTTTAGTCCACGCCCCCACAGCTTACTGAAGAGCCAGACTTGAAGAACAGGAAGAAGTTTATAAGCTGCTAATAAGGGCTTAGCACCCTTTGAGGGACAAATAGCTCCAGTCAGCAGCTCCACGGAGAGAAATGAGCTCCGTGCCCAGCAGGTACCAGCCAGGAGGCTCGGTCCTGCCCTGACTGCCAGGCAGCTGGGCCAGGAGGAGGTCTGGGCTAATCATTGTTGCACAGGCTCCATGCGAGGGCGTGCTCAGCCTCGTTTCTCCAACCATCAAGGCAGACAACCAGAGAGCAGCAGACTTACAAGAGTAACAGCTAGCCGATAACTGACCTATGCCATTTTTCCTTTTAACGTGGGCATGCTCCCGAGGGAGGGACACAAGGAGGACTGAGCCCCAGCTATTTGCCTGTTTCGTGCATTTATTGAACAAGCATCTATTGAACACCGACTCTGCACAGAGAGTCTTGCAGATGTTCTCTGAGCAACACTGAACGAGAGCTTCCAAGTCCCCACCCACGAGGAGATGATACTCTGGTGGGGGGAGGGGAGAGTCCAAAAAATAAATCATCAGATAAGTACGTAGTATGAGCTCAGGTAGTAACAGGTGCTCAGAGGAAAAGCAGAGCGGAGAAGGAGATAGATCCTACGGGGAGCAGCTGCCTCAGAAGTGGGGGGCATCTCATAAATTCCCCCCCAAGGATGGGGCATTTGCTGTGTAAGTCAGGGTAAGAAATTCAGATTGTGTTTCTTAATTTGTCAGAAATTATTGAGAGGTGTTAAACCACGGAGTGATGTAACCTACCTGTAGTTCTGAAGGCTCACTTTGGCTGCTGGGCAGAGAACAAGAGAATGAGTTTTAGGGGGCGAGAGTGGACATCAAGGGCCACGGCAAGAAGAGGACATGGTGGCAGCGCTGTAGGAACACAGCAGCCCACGCAGACCTGCAGCGTTTGGAGGTGGAAGCAGTGGGGTCACTAACAGTCTTAGGGCAGGTTTGGAGGGAAAGAAGGGACTCAGGGGTGACTCCTGCCTTTCTGGCTGGAGCCACGTATCAGAGCACCGGTGCCTCCTGCTCCACACGGGAAAACGGCCTTTCTGCCTGTGGAATGTCCTCTGTCTCCATTGTCTAGAGACGCTGGCTTAGACACATCCCCTGTGCAGGGAGAAACAGCAGCCTTGCTATTTTATTTCAGCCCTGCAGGCTGTCACTTTGGGAGCACACAATTCATAACTAAATTCAGAATAGCCTATTTATCTCTCCTTTTTCCATTTGATTGAAATCCTGGGCACTGGTTTCTACTAGCATGATGAATTTGGCTAGAACTTGTTCACATTTATTCAAGACTAATATGGTGTTATCTGGTACAGAAAACAGATGAGAAATCACTCCCTGCCGGACTGAAGCTCAGACACGGCTCAGAGGAAGCACATGAGACATAAGGAAACCGTTGGAACACAAACATTAGACAGCCTTGTGCTGAGCTAGAGAATGTCTCAGTTCACCCAAAATGCAGTATTTATAGGCATGGGCAAGGAGTGAGGAATTGACTTGGGCACACAGTAGTAGCTGTGTTTCAAAGGTGAGTTTTCTTAGCATGTTCAAACACTGAGCTTTAGATAAGCAATTAACCAAATTAGAAAAATCAGCCAGTCAACAACTACACACTGAAGCACTTCTATACCTTCCAAGTAGCTTGGAGGGAACAATGGGAAGCAAAATAAACCTGTCACTTCCCCTATAAAACTGACTCCCTAAAGGGAGATGGCAAAAGTGAGGACAAGTTATGAAATATGTGCAAAGGAGAAGGAAGTCTGGGGTGCTGTGGGCGTGTGGTATGGGGGACAGCCCTGGTCCAGGGAGTCACAGTGAGATGGGAAGGACCAATGGGGTCAACACAATGAAGAGAAAAGCAGCCCTGAGGAGCAAACAGGGCCAACCAGGGCCAAGAGAGGCATGGTGGCATTGTCAAGGGACGCTGAGGAACGAAGAGGGGGACTTGGGAGACCCTGATGGAGGAAGAAGCAGAAGAGGGCAGCAAGGGCAAGGTCAAGCAGCTGGGACCTCACAAGCCGTGTTTGTTGTTTATTCTAAAGGCAGTAGGAAACCACTAAGTGATTCTGAGAGGAATGGGGTTTCAAAGATCACTCGGGCAGCAGGATGGGACAGAGAGCTTATGGCCTGAGAGGGAGGCTGCGTGATAAGGTGGGGCCGGGGAGTGGGAGCTGAACCAGCTGTCAGGAGTGGGTGGACAGGACTAGGTAATAGATGGCATGTGACCACACGTTGGGCTGGGCAGAGGCAAGGAGATGGCAGGACCAATGGGACCCCTGGGTGTCTGGCCTGAGCATTCTGCTAACGTGGAAAATTCCAGAAGGTTGCATGCGCCTCTCCACTCAACTCTAGTTCCCACCCTAGGTGAAAAAATATATATAATCTAGAAGGAAATCCAGAAGGAAGGTCAAAGAGACCACAGGGATGGAGAGACCGCTGGAGAGCCTAACAGACACAGAAAGGGGGAAAGAAGGAAGATATGGTAACCAGCAATGAACATAGTTAAACCCCTGCTCACAAGAGGCATACGACAATGTGCGGGATTCACAGGGATTAGGGAAGAGGTAGCAATGTCCTGGCCTATGGTTTTCTGGATGGCTGGAAGTGAAGGCATCCCCACAAAGGCAAAAAAGGTGTGAGTCAGCTGCGTGGAACTGAAAGGGACTTTCCAACCCACCGAGCAGAGTCTGGACCGTGCATGAGGAGGCTGAACACGGAAATCCAAGCACTACAATTTCACTCTCTGGCCCATTTTTGGCTAGAAATGAAAATACCAGCAATCGGTCCCCAGGTGCAGAGGCTTTGCCAAAACAAGGGTGTCCAGGATTTTGCAAACAGGAGGGTGTGCAGTTATAGGCCCCTCTTTAATGGCTGACCCACGAGAGGTGATGCTTTCAAATCACTAAGCCTCTTTCCTCTGCGAGGGTCTCAGATTTGCTCATGGGGGTTAGCCAGGGTTCCACAGAATTCCTATTCACCATGGGAATGCATTAAAAATGTTAAACTAATGAGTTACACATAGAATCACCCCTTTGCCCTGTACACTTCCCTGTTGCTTAGAATGTCTCATGAGAGAGAAGTGGGACCCATTTTACCCCCTCCTGCTGTAAGAGGTCATGTTACTTCATCATCTGTAGCGCTCCTTGCCTTGACTCCCAGACTAAGACTGGGGAGTTAACAAGAGAACCCCAGGTAGGTACGTGGTGGCCCTTTTCCAGGTAGAGTTTATGGAGAAGAAGCAAGACTCCAAAGTTTTCACACGGCCAGTTCAGTACAGCAATCAGAGAGAGAAACGTCTGATGGGGATGCCTAGACAGACTTTTGTAAGACCCTCGGAGTCCCTGCCCCAGCACCACACAGGCCTGGCGGGACTTCGCCTCCCCGCTGAGCATGAGGCAGGCCCAGGCCTGAGCCCGCCCTTCAGGCCAGGGGAACACCTGGAACTGCCTAGAGCCCCGTGGCCTCGTGCCCGAGATCCCTTGGCTCCCCCAGAGCCTCCAGAGCAAGGATGCAGTCTCCGGAAAATGGGGAAAGACTCTGAACGGACCGAAGTGTCGTTTCTACCCTACAGCATACTAGAAACTCTGAAGAGAAACTAAAGAATTACAGAAAAATAAAAAACAAATAACATATTTTGGCATGACTGCTTTTTTTTTACTTTTTTGGCCTAAAATTTCTTTCTGTTCCATACCTTCCTCCACCTCCAAGATTGAGGGGGTTCTCTTTTCTGATTAGGAACTTTAAAAAATATCCTAAATCTGGGACAGTTCAGGACCCAGAAACCCTGGATGGAAGATCCCCAGTATACTAGGGGAAGGGGGGCTTATAGGAAGGGGCTTGGCAGGTGAGAAAGGAAGCATTCTTCCTGTCCTTAGGGAAGAAGCCATGGAGTTCGTGATGACACACAAGGGCAGGGACACCCTCCCCGGCTGCACTGCGTGTTCTGTCACAAGGGCCATTCATGTAGGGAGGCCCAGGACCCCCATCTCCAAGCTTCCCTGTTGGAAGTGAAAGACCCAGATGCAGAAGTTGGCTCAGCTCCTGGCTCCTGAATGAGAACCAGGGACAGATACTGGGGGTCATAGCCCATGGGGACTCTCCCTTGCAGGATTGTCTTTCTGCCTTGAACATTTCCTGTTAACAAATCATAATATATATATATAATCTGTTCATCAATACATATAGTTTATCAAAATAGTAACATTTCATTGAGTTTTAAAAATTAAAACTCAAACCGCTAAGTGAAATTTTAAAAGTCAGATCTAACAGGCAAGCACTGGAGAAGTACAGTAGAATTTTTTTAATCACTCCCCCGAAGCTATTAAGAACTGCTGTAGACTGAGTGTTTTTGTCCCGTACAAAATTCCCGTGTTAAATGTGAATGCTCAAGGTGATGGTGTTGGAGATGAGGCCTTCTGGACGCGACTACGTCATGAGGGTGGAGCCATCATTATCAAAGACACCCCAGAGAGCTCCCATGACCCTCCCCGACGTGAGGACAGAACGTTAACCAGGAAGCTGACTCTCGCCAGACATGAACCTGCCAGCACCTGGATCTTGGACCTCCCGGCCCCCAGGACTGTGAGGAGTAAGTTTCGGCTGTTTACAAGCCACCCAGCCTGTGACATTCTGTCACTGCAGTCCTAAGGAGACTCAGAAAAACAAAACATCAGCCAAAAGTCAAAGGAGAGAATTCCTAAGGAAAGGGTCGTACTTATGTTCTCTTCAACTTTACCACTAGGGTATGAAAATGCTGATAGGCTGCTGATGTCTACAGAGAGGGTAATAGTTGGGAAACTTCTGAATTATATCTGCTCTTCAAATCCCGACTAATGTTGGCACTTTTACCAAAGTCCAGTGAAGTGTAACTTGGTAGCTCCTCCTTAAATCAGGCCAAAGACACATAAAATAGACTATTTAAAAATTAAATAAAACCAGCCTGGCTGGTGTAGCTCAGTGGCTTGAGCGTGCAACCAAAAGGTCACCGGTTCGATTCCCAGTCAGGGCACGTGCCTGGGTTGCGGCCAGGTCCCCAGTAGGGGGCATGCCACACATTGATGTTTCTCTCTCTCCCTTTCACCTTTCCTTCCCCTCTAAAAATAAATAAAATCTTTTTTAAAAAAATAGAAATTAAATAAAAGCAGGGACTACTTTGTGCACGGGGGAGTAGGTTGATGGAACTCATTGCCCCAGCGCAGAGAAGCGCTGTGAGGTCATTCATAGCTGACAGGCCATGAAGGGCGATCTGAGGTTTCTGTTAGTATAGTATTTGGTTGGTTATCATATCCTCCAAGAAGATAAACCTTGACCTTCACCCATAGCAATAATTCTAATTACGTTTTATTCTGAAGGAGTTGGTGCTAAATAGAGATCCAGTAGACAGGATCCTCACCATAAAATCAAGTCGCCACAACTAATGAGTCACCTTAGACCAGTTCTCCCAGAAGATGTTTCTAGAACATCGCAGATCAAATCAGCATCTCCTAAGAAGAGCCTTATTTCAAGAACCCACAAACACACTCACTCCCACCGTGAACCAATCTAACATGCTTTCCCTGAAGTGTCTTCCAGCCAGGAGCCAGCACGCCCTAGAAGCAGCCTGCCTTGCCTGTCCCAGCTCCTCCACCTCCCGTTTCTGCTCTTCTTCGGGTCCCTGTGCTGGACATATGGTTACTGCCACCTCATTCCAGCAGGGACCACAACAAGCGAAGGGGACCTTGGTGGCACCCTGGAGAACACCTGGTATTCAGACTCACATCTTTGATGATTATCTACCTGCTCACAAAATATCTAGTCAAGACATGGGACATTCACCCAAAGGCCATGAAGTCCATCTGTCTGTTTTATGTACATGCCTAAGTGAAAGCTGATTGTCGGTGTGGTTCATTGTAAGCCAGTTAAATTAACAGCTTCAAGAACCAGTGACCTCCAAGCATGCCCAGCTGCTCACTGTGCCACAGCAAATGAATAGGATGCCTTTATTTTTATTTAGTACTCTCATCCTAGTTACCTAGTCTCTTTTCAAAAAATGCTTCTAAAACTAATATTTACTTGTTCCTCCAGAAGCATTTTAATTGCTTTTGTGAAATCAATGGTTCCCTTGACAATTGATAAAGGAGCGTCTCTCTTCCCAGTCCTGGCAATATCACAGTTTAAATAACGAGACAGATAATTCTTTCACAAATATGAAAAACAGATTTTCGGAAACAAGCTTATTTTATTAAGCCATGTTATTTAATTTTATCTGACATTTGCAACTCATTTTTGCTAGTAAGCACTCTACATTAATACCTTGAGTTCACATAGAGTTTAACAATATGAATTTCCTATCAGAGGAAAGCACAATATATGTTTGGCAGAACCCAAGTTCATGAAGAATTAACAGTTATCAAATCCCAAAGGGAAACAAATTCTCTTATTCTGCTCTTGCCAGCTGTCAAGCATCCAATCTGCACTTTCAAATTTCTGCCTGTTACCCTGAACTCGGGAACGAGGGGACCGGTAACTCAGCACATCCACGCCCAACAGTGTCAAGTCCAAACCTTCACAGGCAATCAATTGCCATTGAGATAGAAAAAGCATGTCAATTTCAAATAATTTTCATTTTAAGAATATCTAGAATGAACCACAAATAATGTTACTTTTATATGCTTAAGTAGATGTTGCAGAAAACAATCTCAACTTACAAATTAAATGCATTCCTGAAAAGCTATATTAAGTGAAAATTGGCATTGAATCTTACTTTCCCACCAACGTGCACTTTAAAACATATAAAACATGCCTCCAAGTTTTAAAAGGTGGAAACCAAGCAGTAATACAAATAGCAAATATTGAACAACCACAGGTCGTTAAGGGGTAAAAGTGCTCTTACTATAAATACCACATATGGAAATACACTATTTTGAGTGGACCTTCAAATCTCCATCACTCTCTGGGTCTCCAGAAATGCTGTTCAATCTTTAAAGAATCATGTCCATCTGGAAAACTCTTACTCTCTTGTAAAGGATGAACCCAACACCACCACTTTGCCTACACAGCCTTCCCAGGTCAGACTACAATCCCTGAGAAAAACCGTGCCCACACCATTCCCTGAGCCCAAGGGAAAATGAGGGCACCTCCTTCCTCTCCCAGCACCTAAGTGTTCCTCACAGCATTGGGGACCAATCATCATCATTGTTGAGAACCTGGGTCCTCCACTGGACCCTGTGCTCCCTGGGGAGGAGACACCTACGCACCATTGAGGGCCAGTGCCTACATCAACACCTGGCCCCTCCTTGGTGCTAAGTAAACACGTTTGAAATGAATGAGCAAACCCATAGAGAAATTACGGAATTTAAAAGGCTATTTTGGAATTCTTGAAAGCATAACCTAGATGCTGCCTAGGTAGACCCTTTGGAACAACTGAGAAGCACTTACAGTGTCAGGCCCCTTGTGTCTCCTGCTGTCGGGGCATAGAATGGCTTAGTGTGGTTGGTCCAAATAGGCCTTGAGCTCTCTGCTTCCAAAAACCAGGATCCACAGACGCCCTAGACCCCGATGTGCTTATCTCTTCAATCACAGTGATTCAGCAGTGAGCTGGAGGCCACTCCACCTAACAGTGTCTTAATCAGCAGACCCTTCAAACTGCTGTTCCCAGCTGGCTAGCAAGTGTTTCCCAAGGAATGTGTCATTTTCAGAGCAGGAAAGGCTCTGGATCTGCAGAAAAGACCAGGGTTGCTGATTAAATGTACAGGTCACACCCAGACAGGCAGCCCCAGAGAAGCACAGAGAGCAGCACATAGTCGAGGGCCAACACCTTCTCACAGGAGGCCCTGCGATGCCCGCACCACGCCCACCCTGACGGGGACCTGCCACCTGCAGACCTCACAGAGTCGTCCCAGTGGATGGCTGAGCCTGCACCAGCTTTCGAGTCTTTCTGAGAAATACCCACAGGCCTGTAGGCAGCATCTTAACCCCCACTGCCCTTAGGAAATGCAAGAAACCCACCCCGGGCTGACGGAAGACTGACAGATGGCTTTGAGGCTGAGTAGCGAGTCAGATGCAGGGGGCAAAACTAGCCAAAGGACCCACGTGTTTTTCTGCGAGCTGGCACTGTGGAAAAGTAAAGGTCACTGTAAGCTACACCGTGTGTTGACAGGGTTGCAACCCGGTTGTGGCAGAGGCCTCGCTGTTTCAACAGATGAAGAGACAAGAAGGCCAACGGGAGAGAAATTACCAGCAGACCTCACTAGAGGGTAGGAAACGGGAAAATTCTCTAATGAATTTTAGATGGAAAACAGAGAAGGCACTTTTCATCATGCATATTTTAGCTTATTAATTAGAACTAGAAGCTTGATAACTGAGGTCCCATATTCCACCTGCTGATTCTTTAGCCTACAGAAGGACTTTTAAATCACCCAAGATTCTGGACCCCTCTAATGTAACCACCACAGCCTATAAAAGGCCAAGTCAAAGATTGGCTTGAACCGAAACCACCTCAGGGAAGTGCAATGTAGGGTGGGCATGTGGGATAGGCAGCTGCTAAAGACTTCTTGGTGCCCTTGTATTTGAAGGTCTTTAAACCTCCCACCGAGAGTCAAACATGCAACCAGAGCACAATGCACAACGTTCTCCCACCACTCTTCGGATAACTATACGACAAAATCTGTTTACAGAATTCACATCAGTATATCTTAAGAACGCCTAATTTAGTGGAACTAAACACCCCATTGTTTTTCTCCTGAGTTTTTGCCTTCAGAGTTTGTCAGGCTTTGCTTTCACTCTCTGTGCATTTACACAGTCTGCTCTTGAATGCCGCAACACCGCCCTCACTAAGAGCCGCTCCACCTCCCAATAGCAAGATACGGATTTCGCACGTCTGCAGAGCTAATGGAGTCTGCAGAAGCAAGCACTCAGCAAGGTGGGCACAAGCAGATGTCCACGCAGCTTTTAATGCCACACTGTTCCATTATTTCCTCTGACGCACGAAGGAAAACTATACACGAGCTACTGATTTTTGACTCTGTGATCCCAATTATCTTTAACAAACTATCCCCCGCCCAAAAAAAGCAGCCCTCCACTTTCACACAAAATGAAAATCCACATGTGTGTGTTTCTCATGATCAGAGGGCTCCCACAAAGATACACATTAAAAAGTCTCTATTTACACCACAGTCTGACACACTCATACTCTTCATAGGTTTATTTCTAGTATTTCAAGCATGTCCCTTAATATTTGTTTTGCTTTTCACACATAAATACATAATTTGCCAGCTTAAAATTAATATATGCTTAGGGTTAATTTGCCAAAAAAAGAACTTTTAATTTTCCCTCCAATTTTATAGATTTTTTAAAATTTATACTTATCACAGGTATCAGGATTCTAATATTTTCCACTCACTTTTACAAATTAAGACCAAGTTCCAGAGATACTCAAACAGTTGTACAGACACTGCCTTTCTGTTGAAAACAGCGGAGTGGCCAACTGAGCAGTCTAGACTAAGGTGACCCACACACAGCCCACTCGGCAGCCGAGGCCCAAAGTCAGCCTCAGAAGCATCACCACCTCCAAGTGAGTCCACTTCAGCTCAGAGGCCAACCACCTGGACCCCCAAGTGACATCAGGAATCAGTTACCCAGGCGTCCCGGCCCTTCCTGCAGTGCGCCATGCTGGGGTATTTCCAGTTCTTCACGAAGACCATGCCCCTCCAGCTCCTGCTGTCACGGGACCATTTCCTCAGCCCCGAACGACCCCCCCCCATCACCGTCTGGCTGGCTGACTCCCACCCTCCAGTTCTCGACTCAGACGCGGCTTCCCATGAGCCTCCAGATCAGACCGTACATGTGAGGGGGGACCCGAAAACACCCAGAATTTATCTGTGAAAACTTGTGTATTTATTCTCGCACATTTACACTTCGGTTGCCTTACACTTCGGTACTCTCCATGTGATGCAGTACACCTGTCAAGACTCTCCAGGGTCACTCTGTACTTGAGGCTTAACCACAGTCCTCAGACTTGTAATGAGGCCTGGTGGCCTCCCTCCTTGAGTGACCCTCAGCTCTGCACACACAATCTGAAGCCCTGTCACCTCAGTTCAGCCCTAGATCCCCATTGCCTGGCACATGGCACACTTCCAACAGGTTTTCATGCAACTGGATAAAATCAAGTTAAATGACAAGTTCAGGGAACACAGCTTGTTCTTTCCTTTTGCCACAGTCAGGTAGAAGGGCGGGAGGGGACAGAGAAATTCACCTCGACGTCATAGTAGAACAGTTCTGTGGGGCCGCACAGGCTGTTTGCATGGCCTCCCCGCGGGGCAAGTGTCTCCAGGGCCAAGCAAAGCACCGAGGCTGTGCCACGGCCTGACGCCCGCGCTGGCTCGTCCGCTTCTCCGTGCCGCCGGAGATCTGATCTGTGTGGAGGGGCACTGGCTCTCTTTGATCTTCGGTGTTGGCCTCGTGTTTCCCCAAAGCCAAGGAAGCAAGTCTGTCTTAAGTTGGGAACTGGGGACTTGAGTCAAATGTAAAACAGAAAGCTCACATTCCAAAATGAGAGCCCAAAGGAGTCCTGTAGTTTTAGGTTTCGGAGAAGAGGTGATGCAGTCGTGACCCCGCAGGCTCAATTCCCAGCCGTCACCCACGGCACCACCTGCAGCCACCAGACACAGAGAAAGCACCCAAAACCGCAGGCAAGAAATTGCACGCACTTCATCTGAAATGAGAAAGAAAACTCTCTTGGGAAATAATCATTCTTGGCCAAGAAGTCAAAAAGGAGGGAGAATATAGAAATACAAGTTTGCTTCTAAGACAACAGTGTTAACAATGAGCTTTTAATCAAATGTTTTAAAAATATACAAGTGGTTCAGCAAGTTCTCTCCCACTGGAAGCGCCCCAGTGAAACCCACGCCGAGCCTGCCGCAGAGACTCCGGAGCTGGCTCTGTGCCTCCTGCCGGGGCCGCCGCACCTGAGTCACCAGCAGGTACGGGAACACTGACAAGCCCCTGCCTCTATGTGGTTTCATAAAGCAATCCAGAAACAATTTTTGGCTTTGCTGCAAATGTGCATAATGGAAAGCAAATATTATTAAAAAGACAATCATTTTTAGTGATTAAAATAATCCAAGGCAGAAAAAAATTTCTCCCATAAGTTTCTAAGTTCTCATTTATCATCGTTTTGCCGCAAGAAGCCAGAGTAATTTTATTTTTCCTGACTTCTATTAAAAAGATCAATACGTATGATTCCAAAGAGTCTCGGCTCATGAAAAGATGGAGCAGGCCTGTAATCACATATGAAAGTATTGGTTGTCATTAGCAGAAAGATTGATCTGAAAAGGCAGCAGACCCAGAGGGGAAGGACTTGAAACCTGCCACTGGGCAGCCCGGCAACTTTCCCCTCCAGACCACTGGATGCAGATAACAGGTCCCCATGAGAGAGAACAGGAGTGGGTTGGGGGTGTTCAGGAGATACTCACTTTAGCAAAGCAATACCAAGTTTCTCAATAACGACTTTGTTCGATGCAAACATACTCATGTGTCCTGACAGCACCGAGGCTGAGTCCAATGTGGATTTAAGTCAAAGCTGTTGGATGAGGATTTTATGCAGGTACCTGTGGCATCAGAGGCTCTAATGAATGTGCGTGTTCAGCTGATGGTTAAAAATAGAGTTAAAGCACATACTTGGGCAAATGTCTCGGGCTTACCCCACGAACAGACCTTCTTTCAGCTTTCTCCAGCGAGGAACTGAAATGCCTCTCAGTGGTGATTGTGTAAAACTCACAAGAGCTGAACTCAGGGCCACGCAGAAGCCTTTCTTCACTGCGTACCTCTCCTTTCCAGAAACCCACGTCCAGTGCAGTAAGAGTGCCAGCTATAAACCAAGACGGAATTTTTACAGGGCCTTGGGGAGGGGCACAGTGAACCTGGAAATTCAGAGCTGCGGTCCAAGGACATTCTAAACCGGAGGTCAGTGCTTTCAAAACCTTCGCCCTCGTCCTACACAGGTACAATATCGACGCCCCTGAGGAGGGTGTTCCCACGCTCCGGAACTGATAGACAAGATTCCAGAAGGGCTGAGACTAGGAGCAACAGAGATGCTATTAAGCAGGCTTTGGCCTTCCCATTTTTAAGACATTTGAATACTTCATCACTCTTCCACCCCCTTAGCTGCCAGCCAATATCTGGACATCCCCCAGAAATCAGAGCTGTTCATCCCGACTAAGCACGGGCCACTTTCACAAGAGCTGACGAAGTGGAGAGGCATCGACCTCCACTGCCTGCAATGACGGTCACAACGGTGTAGGTGGGCCTAGCGTTTGTGTTAGGGGCCAGTGTTTGTGGTGGACTCCAGTCCAGTTCGAGACACATTTCATGTAACAGCGACACTCTAGTTCTCTTCTATAAATTTTTAAATGCTTTTTTAATCTAAATTTTACACAAAATCGCCTGGTCATGAAATCCACTAGATACTTCATCTCATACAAAGCAAAACTGTTTTCCTCCATGTCTAAATTAAACAAAACATAAACACCTGTCTTTATGAAAATACCAGAAAATGTTCACGCTTTTGGAATTTCCTGTAATAATAGCACCAGGAGTAAATTCCTCTAAACGCAGAGGACAGGAATAAGACCAGCCAGGAATTATTTTTAGCTTTTCAAACTTAGTAAATTCTTTCCCATTTTCAGCTGAAAGGATGATTTTTTTTTTCTCGCAACTCAAGAAAACATCTCCATGTTACTAATGAAGTCAGTGTTTTTAAGAAAAGGAGAAATTTTACTCGTCCGCTGTACGCTTCCACAGGATTCTCTGTAAACATGTGTGTGCGTGTCTACATTCACTCCAGTAATGAGGCCACACGTCTTTCAAGCCAACTGTCTTCTCAAGAAGACCGAGGTAGTAGTCGCTCAAGGGCACGGCTACTTCCAAAGTGAAGCACGCTGTCTCCCCACGACTGGCGTGGGCAGTGGAAACTGACGAAGGGTCTTCGGAGGACGACTCTTGGGTTGTGAGACACCACAACGGACAGACCGCCCGTGATGAGGCTGTGAGCACTCAGCGACTGGCCCACCCGCTGCCAGGTCACCGTCCCTCCCCAGTGCCCCCTGTCTCACTCAGATCTTGATGAAAGATCTATGACGTGAGGCCCTAGGTTGACACACTCTCAAGGGGGATGACAGCAGAGCTGGCAGGAGGCTCCAAGCCGCACACGGGGCTCCAGCTCGCATTGGGCTGGGCGAGCCGCAGCATGAGTTGTGCCTCATTCCTGCTCACTGGGTGCCTCTGACAAACGGGACGTTGGAGGCACAAAACATGATGTGCACAGGGCCTCCAAGCCCTACCTTTCCAAACACCATGGAAGCTATAGCACTTTTTTAAACAGTCAAGACAAAACGACAGAGGAAAGGCTATAATGCAATTGTAGGAGGGATCTCCCTAGAAACAGAACTATTAGCAGCAAGGGAAGGAGGGCCAGATGGAGGGAGGGGTTATAAGTAATCGGTTCATGTGATTATGGCAGCTGACAGTCCCAAGATCTCCAGGATGACTCAGCAGGCTGGAGACCCAGGAAGCCAGTGGTATAATTCCAGTCCGAGCCCAAAGATCAGAGACCCAGGAGAGCAAATGGTATAGATCCACCCTGGAGGCTAGTACGTTCAAGACCCAGGAACAGCCAATGTCCCAGCTCAAAAGGCATCAGGCAGGACAAATTCACTCTTACTTGTGGGAAAGCCAGGCTTTTTGTTCTATCCAGGCCTTCACCTGATGGGACGAGGCCCACCCACATGAGGGAGAGAAACCTGCTTCACTCGGTCTATCCATTTCAGTGTTACTCTCACCCAGAAACACCGTTAGTGAAACAACTAGGATAATGTTGGACCTAATATTTGGGAACCCAAGAACCAGTCATAACAACCAAATACACTTTTCTTCTCGTTTGTCTTTATACAAGTGGTAACGTAACTCTGTTTATGCCTTTGGTTTTAGTAGAAACAAATATTCCTTCTGCACTTCAACGAGCAGACTTTAGATGGGCAGGAAAACTGCACTGAACACTCATGTCCCTCTCCAGCTGAAGCAAGCTCAAGGAACATTTATTTAATAAAACAGGGAATCAATAAAATTATAATTTTAAGAAGTCAGAGTCAATGCCAAGTTGTCCTGTAAAGAAATTTGATAGAAATCCATGCCCTTCCTTTCCTTGGTTAGGAAAAATAATATTAAAAGCAGAATTAATTTAATGAGCATCATACTGGTTTGGTTTAGTGGTCAGAATTTTGACTACGAAACATGCATCCAGCTCCTACACCTTTGAACTTGCCTCTTCCAATTCTATTAGACCCTTGCTACTCAAAGGGGCTCCACAGACAAGCAGCATCAGCACCGCTGGGGGGTCGGTCTAACATGCAGACTCTGGCCCCGGCTCCAGGCCCACCAAATCAAAGCATCGGGGCGTGGGGCCTAGGAATTTGTGTTTTAAGGAGCTCTGCAGGTAGATGATTCTTAAGCGAGATAAAATTTCAGAACCTTCCCATTAAACAATGCTTCTGCGGGTTCACAGAATCACACATGCCAGCAGTCAAACTTCAACCAAAAACTCAGTACTATCACCCAGTAAAGGCCTACCTTATCCACCACGTTGGCTGATTCAATTCAACTGTGGATAATGTTGTATTCAACTGTGTTTGCTTATTTCCTCTAAATATTGAAGGGTTACATTCATTTTGACAGAGGTAGTGATACTACAGAGTATTAAGAGATCACACTATTAAAATTTAATTCTAAATTTAATACTAAAATATTTATTTGCTTTGCATTTCATTCTATCCTCTTGACATAAATAGACACCCTCAGAAAACATTCTCGGAGAACATCTGAAGCGGTCATCCCTTCTCCAATTACTCGTCTTTTCAATAAAAAGTTAGGCACGGGTCGACATGCACCAGCAACCTGTTTTCCATGAACGTGAGGACCAAGAACCACTGGCCGAAAGGAACTGGCCTACCTGTTGTGGAGCGTCTGTTGTGTCATCCTTAATCAGCCCAGGTCCCCTCTGTGCAACAAGAACATCAAAAGGAGCCAGGCTCTGTCATCGTGGCGTTTGCCCCCGTCACGCTCACCCCACACAGTGGTGACTCCCCATCAGCATGCTCATTGTCTGCATGCTGGCCTCTGCTGCCCATGGAGCCCTCTCTCAGTGTCACTTCCCCCAAGACCCTCCTCACTGGCCAAGCCCTGCTTTCCAGAACTTTCTCCTCTCCTCTGTCCAGATAAAAATGTCCTATACCCTTTCCTATTCCCAAGACCTGATGTCCACTACGTATCTGATCAGAATCTGTCAGATATCATTCCCTCTGGGTCGATAACAACAATAGTGAACCATAATTTAGCATTGTACCAGCTGGTGATTTGGTGCAAAGAGGGACTTGGAGCTACAAAACCAGAGTTCAAGAGCCAGCTGCGTGTCACCTAGGAGATGTTTCGTCCTCAAAGAACTCATAATTTAAGGCAGATAATTAAACAAAATTACACTAGACTAGCAAACACCAAAGAAAGGTAGATCATGCCACGGGAATCCAGAACAGGAGAGCTCATATCCAGTAGGATAGTTTCTCAGAGGAAGTCCCCCAGGTTCACAGTAAATGCACCCAACTCTGAGGTCACACTTAAAACGGAATGGATGTGGAATCTAAAGAACAACCTAAACGAACAAGCAGAACAAAAGCAGACTCATGGGCACAGAGAATAGGCTAATGGCTGCCAGAGAGGAGGGGCCTTGGGGGCTGGGTGAAAGCAGCGAAGGGACTGAGAAGTACAGGTCCTTAGCTACAGAACAGTCACGGGGACGTAAAACGCACCACAGGAAATACAGTCAGCAATACTGTCGTAACTACATCTCACCTTATAAAGTGTCTAACAACTATGCTGTACACCTGAAATGAATACAAAACAATAGTGAGTGCCAACTGCAACTGAATTTTTTTAAAAATCAGAACAGATACACCCCAAACTGCACTGTGTGCAGATGCGAGGAGACCCAAGCGCACTCACGGCACGTTGGCTTTCCTCTGGGCTCTTGGTAGATAGAGTGAGGAAACTCTACGGCAGCCATGTGACAGCAGCCGGTGGCTCTGCAAATACGTGTGAGGGGGGGTGTGCTTGTGCATGGCCGGGGACATGTGTGTAGGTGGGGTTGTCCGGGATCCTTATGTCAAGCTACCTGGATCGCTCTCCTGTCTACCAGTAAACAAGGACGTACTGAATCTTTCTTGTCGACAAGCTGCATGTGGAGGGCATGGCTGCAGAGAACAGAACAGTCCCCGCCCCCCAGGAGTCCAGGTGGCCATGGAGACATCAAATAATGACTAGTGTAGACTAAACTACACTTGAAACCTGACTAAAGTCTACACAGCTGCCACATAAGCAATTCCCCTTCTAGTCTGCAATCCCAGGGTCCCCTACTGCAGTGAAGAGACATGTGCCCCTTCTCCTCACGATGAGTGGCGTCGCCAGTGGCCGCAGCATGGAATCCCCGCCGCTCCCGGTACCCGCTCTGCTAAGCAGTGGTTCTCACCCCACAGTGGGCACAGCGCTCCCCGGGGGCCTAACGTGCAGACACCTGTCCGCCCCAGGAGTCCGGATTCAGAGGCCTCAGCAGGAATCGGCTAGGCCACGTTTGAAAGGCCCGCTGTCTGTGCGGTGCTAAAGCAAACAGTTACAGAAACTGCTAGAAACCCTGGAACCTCAAGATGGAGCAATTAAAAACTCCAATTTTCCAAATCCAGACAAATTAAGAACATAATTTAATTGATACGCTTACAGTCACTTCAGAATGTTTCCCCAAAATGCACAAATATTCACATATTATACCTTCTCCCACCTCCAAAGCATATTAAGAGGCAAGCTGTTCCGAAAAAGGCAGAGGCTCGCAGTCCTGAGACTGGAACTCTTTACAAAGAGCTGCTTTAGGGTCTGTCTTCATGTATGCTCCCGGTTAACAAAAAAGAGTATTCATTTAGCATTCAGTTTTTTAAATATTCGCTGGCATCTTCTGGGCGGCATGAATAAATACCTAAATGTAAGAAAAACGCTAAACCAAGAGCTAATACTGCCAACAATTCATGATAGAAATAAAACCAGCTTCAAAATCTCAGCAAAACCACAGATAAAACACAGGGTTTTTTTTTAATAGTGACCTTCAACTCAACTCCTTGGTTTTCTCTTTCCATTGTTAAATGACAGATAACTTGGAGGGGGGAAAAAAACCTACGTTTCACTACATCTCGTTTTTCTCTTTCCCATAATGTTGATTTTTAACCAATGTTATCGATAGTCACAAGCGAAAGAAAACAGACTCCCAAAGCCATAAACCCTGTTGGATCCAGGACAGCCAGTTTACGAGCGAAGGCCAGCAAATGGCTTTAGAAAAAGACGCCACGTCTAAGACAAGCCCAGAACGGCGTGAGACGGGGAAGGGCCAGAAGGAAGAGTGGAAACGGGGAAAACATGCTCTCCAGAATTCCACTGAGGTTGCTTTTCAATTCAGAAAAGGGAAACTTCATGTAAACAACTTTGCAAAGAAATGAACATTAAAACAGCTCAACAGTGTGGCCAGCACTGAGAGCCTGAAGATAGGAGACAGATGATAGACAGACAGACAGACAGATGACGGATAGATAAATCAAACAAGAATGACATCATTCCTTCCCTCACTAAACTGTCATACACAAATGCCCTGAGGCCTGACACAGGCACGGTGTCAGGACACAGGTTAAATAAAATAGGATCACCTCTTTAAGGTTCTCAGCACCTGGCCTGGAAAGCGGCAGACATCCATCTCTATAACGACGTGACATAGCAAGACGTGTACTGCACTGACCCTGTGGAACAGTGACTCGGGTGCAGCAAGGAGGGTGTGAAGATTGCCCTGGGGACTGTGATCAGGACAGCCTCACAGAAGAGGTGGGGGTTTTACAGACCCTGGTGCTGAGCGGGTCTCCGGTTTAATCTGTGTGGTCCTCTGCTTAACTCTCGGCATACACGCTTCCCAGGTAGGCCCTCCCCGTGCACATGTTCCGTTACCATCCGTATGCTTATGACTCTCCAAACTGTATCTTAAAAACAAAACCTCCTGCCTGAGTTTCAGAACCACGGCCACATTGCCTTCTGGATAGCCTGCAGCCTCCTCAAATTCAACACATCTAAGTCTAACCCCGTTAGAATTCCCCTTCCCCCACCCTCAGCCCAAAGCTCTTCACCCTCTCCAATTCTCAGTGAATGACACAGCCAGCCAACGGGTTGCCTGAAACAGAAATTGCACGTAAACCCAGCCTCTTCCTCTTCTCACTGCACCCCGGTCACTAAGCTCTGCCTCTTCCACTTGCCTATCTCGCCATCCTCTCTCCTTCGTCCTCAGCCTTGGTTGACGTCACCATCATGTTTCACCGCATAGTCCTGTCTTCCCACCCACCTGCTCCTTTCCAGTCTACCCTCCGTGCCCTGACAGGGCGATGTTCTATAACTGACAGGTAGTGACTTTCCTTCTCCGATGAATATTGTCCAATGGTGCCTCAGCATTTAAGGATAAATTCCACACCATGGATGAAGTGGGTCTTCTCACCCATGATCCCTTTCCCACTGCCCCAGAAAGAACCCAGAGTGCTGCCCATAGGGTGCTTCGTCCTAGGCCATGACAGACACCGTCTTCTCTGGCCTGAGCATCCTCCCCTTCCCATCACCTGGCCTCCCTCCTGGCCTAACTTCTGCTCAGCTCAGGGACTCAGGGACTTCTTCCCTGGGGAACCCACTTCTGATATCCTCAGGCTGAGTCAGCTCAGCCTCCCGGGCCCCGAGCCCCTGCACCTGCCTCCACAGGAGCATTGCTCTCGCTGGGCAGCCAGTGCTGGATGGCCTGCCTGCCCCCATGGACTGTGCAAAGCTTGCAGGCAGCCTGTTGTGTTCATCTTCACATCTTTCACACCCAGCACAGAGCTCATCACACAAGAACTCAACTGTTTGTGGATTATCTTAATTAACTAAAGGCCATTCACTGAGCATCACAAATGTTTCCACTCACAAATGAGGAGCTGGAAACCTCAGAAAACATGGGGCCATTCGACAAACTTAAGTCCTCAAATACAAGCAACCAGTAACAAAAATCTGCATTCTAAAGTAATAAATATAACCAGCATACAAAAACAGCAACTGGCAGAACATGGAAAATCCGGGCCAGCCAGTTGTTTTTTCCTCCATTGTACCAAAGAACTGATTGGCCAGTTGTTGTTTAAACCATTACACAGGGTTGGGGGCAAAAGTAGGTTTACAGTTGTGAGTATGGTACAGTTGGGAGACATAGTTTCTCCTTGTATTGTTATTCATTTTTGTGTGGCCATTTGTATTGCGACTGTAAACCCCTGTATCACCTGATACTTTTGAGGCAGCTGAGTCCCTGAAGCAGCTGTTTCAGTACCGCGCAGGTTAAATCGGCGTGCAGCAGCGGCGGATCCCAGGGCCACTGCAGGCCGCTCTCTCCAGTGCTTTGTTGTGCACCTACTTCCTGCTGGACATGGATACCATCTCAATGCCTCTCCAAGTGCAGCCCACAGAACACCTCCATCTAAGTCCCTGAGGGTTGGCTACAATTCCAGAATCTTACACCGTACCCAAGATGTCTTAAACCAGACCCTCCAGAGCATGGCCTGGGTTTCTGCACATGAAGAAGGTCCGTTCCATAGGTATTTATTCAAACTAGAGCATGAGAGTCACTGCCCACCCTTGGGACAGTCCCACAGGAGGTATAAAAACGGATGAGGGAGTAAGGGAGGTCCAGTGGGCAGGGAGGGTGGTCAGGTCCCAGGGATAGCTACCATGACAAGGAGACCCGACGGAGTGGTGGTTTGGACAAAGAGTTCATTTCTATTCCACCCAGCGATCTGGACACACGCAGTCTGGGACCGAGGTGAGCCATCGAGGTGCCAGGGATCCAGGATTCATCTGCCTGCAACCCTGTCATCCTTAGCATCTTTCTCTCATCCACATGGTCTAAGATGATCTATCATCTCATCCTCCATGAAACCAGGGAGAAGAAAAGGAGGAGGGTGCACCCATCACACCTGTTCCTGTTCTAGAACTTACCCTCATAGCTCAGCCAGCTACAAAGGAGACTGAGAGATGTAGTGGGATTAGGAAGAAGCCCATGCACCCCACTAAGAACTGGGGTTCTATAACAATTGAAAAGGGGGATAAAGAATGGGGATCAACTTACAGTCTCTGTCATCTGGGAGAAAGAGGAAAAACTAGGAGAGGAGGTGAAAGAGAATGAAAAAACATAAAATCGGCTGTCAGTTCTTTAAAACATCCCCCACCTCCAAGCCCCACCCCGATACTTCCACTTACAGCCTGGTGTTCCTGATTTCCAAGCTTCTTTAATCAAGGCTGTTGAATTCACTTTTATTCATACCCGTCTAGCCTTGGCCTTGGACACTGACATTGATTGGAAAATAATCTGCTGCCAGTGTTTCCAATACCATTGGCATAATGGGCTGCAGGCACAAGCTGTTCGCCCAAGTTCTCTGCTTTATATTAAAAGTCATGGACTTGAGGATGAATTTTAAACAGCAGTTTCTTCCTTTGTGGTTAGAGGTGGCGTTGTTTGATCGGCCCTGCCACGGCACACTTTCTATACGAACAGGGCCCCTGGAATTGGGCAGGGCTGTGGCCCTGTGCTTGGTGGACTGAATTTCCATGGGAATAATCATCCCTATTTTCACAGGAAAACGGCACTTGGGCTTGTAGCCTGGCTGCTGGAGAAAGTCTGAAATATAAAGGGAGAGGCAGCCTCACCGCCATTCCGGCACTCAGGCTACCTTTCCTACAGAGGAAGAACAGCCATGGCCTCGTGCCCAGATGCTGACCTGGGAAGAACAACCTCCTTCACCCTCTCATGGGCTGAAGATGAACCAAGTGACACACAACCCGCAGATCAGACATCAGGTCAGGGCTCACTGCTTTTGGACGACAGCTATTATGGGATCTACAGAGCAAAGAATATGTACAACACAATCCTCAGAGTACATTACAAAGTTAGAAGGTATTGCTAAGCATGAAAATATGCAACATTTCAAAGGTAATGTCATAAAAAGAGGCACCAGACCAATAGATCACTGTCTCCATTCAACTGCAGCCTAAAAATAACCAGCTTTCATTTCTCACAATGAGAGAGAAACTTTAGAAGTTGCATTCATGTTTTTAGGAGCCCGTATGTAACCCAACTTTTCCAAACCTGAGCTTGAACGTAATCTAGTTAGAACTGCATCCCCCAAGGACATCTCAGTGCAGATTCAGATTCACAAAGCAAAGTAACAGATAACACGGTTTTCTTCCAAAGTAAAGACTCAAACACGTGGCGACGCTCATCATGGTCAGAGTTCCCAATCGCTTCACTTACTCCCAGGACTCAAGTGGCTTCTCTAAGAAAATGACATGCGGTCAGAAAATTACAGGAGGTCTGGTTCTTGGTGAGTAATGATCCCTTCATCTGATAAGTTGCTAAATGCTTACACTTTCTAGTCCTCGTCTTTTCCTTCTTGGTTAGCGCATCATGTGAATTGTGATAAGAGGTACAGAAAAGGAAACGCTCCCAGAAGAAAAAAAAAAAGATGACAAAAAAAGTAAGACAATATATCTTTTAAAACAAACTTAACATTTTTAAATGTGCCTTTTATGAAAAGTCTAGTGGGAAAACTTAGACACAAAGACAGCCCCAGACTGACTTTCAGACAGCGGTGCCATCTGCCCCCATCACCAGCACTGGTGCCACTGACAAGGGCCACTGAGGACCTCTGAGGATGACTCCAAATAGACGTCGGCTGGGGGCCACTCCGCCCTGTCTCCAGAGATGCCTCCAGGATTCCAGCTCTGGCCTTGAAAGTGGGAGTACAGGAGGAACCCTGGGCTGTGGGCTGTTATTTCAGAGGTGACTCCCTGCGTTTTGTGGCGCACCTGCTGGCTCTCTGTGTCAGTTTTTACTTTCTAGAGGACCGCTTCTCAGTGACCGCCATGACCCGCGGCAGCAGCGGCAGAAACCAAGGAACAGGTCCACCTCGTTCATTCCTTGTCACTGTTCCCGCTGACACATGGTCCGGAGAACAGGAAACCGCAAGTCAGGATGACTTTGCACTGGGACACTCGAGAAAAGTGCAGGAACACCCTTGTGTGCCTGGAGATGTGGCCCCACTCTAACATGTCCCTGAGGCATCATTTCCTGCGACCTGGACTTGCGGAAATCAGGCAGCTTTACTGAGGCATTAGAACAAGGATCTTAAGTATGCCAGCTCCTCTCGGTGTGATGTAACACCTCTGACTGAAAAGAACAAATGGGAAATCTGTATGAGCAGTTTCCAGCTGTTGGCTCTAATTTCCCACGACAGCTCATGACGGGGAGCTCAGAGTGTTACTAAACAGGTTTTTTTTTTGAGGGGGGGGCGTGCAGATTTTATTTATTTATTTTTAGAGAGGGGAAGGGAGGGAGGAAGAGAGGGAGAGAAGCATCAGTGTGCGGTTGCCTCTCACGCGCCCCCTACTGGGGACCTGTCCGGCAACCCAGGCGTGTGCCCTGACTGGGAATCCAACCAGCGACCTTTTGGTTCACAGGCCGGCACTCAGCCCACTGAGCCACGCCAGCCGGGTACTGAACGGTTCTGACTCTCTCAGAAAAGGGTCAACTGGAATTTCTGCTCACTCTTCTGTCTTCGCTCTTTCTCAATGTTCTTAGAAAATGCACCCCATTTTCAGGCTTCTCCAGACAAGCAGGATGGGAAAAAAAGACATTTACACTAGATGGTCTCTAAAAATATTTTATACCAATTTCAACATTTTAGGAAAATAGCTGTATGATATTCTGATATGAACAGAAAAAGGAAACATTTCTTCAAAGATGCCTATCTGCTCATGCCCTGTGTATTTCCAGACTTGGACAAAAATTTTCCATTCTTCTCATGAAACCATTTAGTCATAAAGCTGGAAAGTCAAGCAGACATTGTACCTTAACGAATTTCTCTCAGAGAGAGAGAGAGCGCGCATTTGAGTTCTCAGGGAAGAAAAGACAAGGCACAGCGATATGCTCACTCTCTGGGTTATAGGATCAGAAGAGCAGGCCTGCCCGTGACCTAGTCAACGGTATAGCTCATTACCTGCACATAACAGCTGCTCAACAAACTTTCCTGTATGCTAAATGACTCCCTCCAATGAGTAATTTCTAGGGTTTTTTGCCATTCCTTATACTCAAGGCTCTGCCAAAGATTTTTTTAAAGGTACATGTCTATGGCTTTTACTTGAGTTTTTCAACGCAACTTTTTCTAAATAGTATCTTTCTCTTGCACACCCAGAAGTGAGCTTTCAGATGAACCCAAAGGTTCAGCTTAGTAATGGATCACAAGGGCTATGAAGTCAGACAAACAGGTTCAACCACATGACTCTGCCACCTGTAAAGCTTTATAATACTTATTGCACAAGATTATCTATGGCTTCAGTGAAATAATATGTATAAAATCCCAAGGCACCTGACAGTCAATAAACAGTCTATTTATGATGACCACTTTACTCGTAATACTAACATCTAAATGAAACTTTAGAATAATCTTATAGCCTGCCTTATAAGTCAAATACTACTGTATATCTAAGAAATTTTCTTGTTCATAAGCTATATGAACTGGTCTTTCGTACTATATGTCATAGAAAAGTTCTCTTACTGATAGTAATGGCCAAGGATAATAAGTACTAAAGTGTGCAACTTCCCAGATGCAACTTCTCCAGAGCTTTCTTGAGTAGCACATGTACTCAAAGTCAACAGCCTACTGGTGACCACAGAAAACCACAGAGAAAGTAGCAAACATCCATACACATCCTCACTGCAGTAAGTGTGGGACGAACCATGCCCTGGCAGAAGTGGAGACAAGGTCGGATGCTCTCCTAGAAGTCTCCATGGCCCATACATCTACTTTTCACCTTGGGACTTGGTTAAAGGGTTACAAACAAAACTAAGAGGCTCAGCAAAGGACGACTTTGCCTCGGGCGCCATGGGCTCCTCCCCTCAGAGAGCCTGAGAAGACATTACCACAGCAAGCACGGAGGGGGAACCGGGAGAGCCTGGCGAGCACGTCAGAAACGCATCGCCAAACATGAGCGGCGGACGAAAACTTGGAAAGGAAGAGGTGGTCGAGTGCTTGAGGCCGTCAGTCTCGGTCAAACAAACTGACTGCACGGGTCGGGACTACTATAAAGTCAGTGACCACTGTGGGCACGTGTACCTTGGTTTGGAAAGTCACAGGTGGAAAGGCATGCCATCTCATGTTCACTCTCCCTCCGCTCCAGAGCCCACCGACAGGAAAAGGGGCTAGTCAACGCGTCCACTCACGTGCTCCCAGCCAGCTCTGACTCTGAAGGCCCTCACACGTGCACTTGATGTCTCTCCTTCTAACACCAGCTCCATTAAACAGATATTTCCTTTTGGCTGAGTCAGGAAGACCTTAAACAAACATCAAGCAAACCTTGTATTTACTCACATTTTTAACTAAATGAAATCATAATCGTTTGTCACCAAGAACCCCATCCATAGTTTGTTTTCTGATTAAATATTGGTTGGCTGAATTCATGGAGCCCTTCCTGTTAATTTAACAGTGTTGAAACACCCTAAGCTTGCCCATAACTGTACTCATCTTTTTATCTTACATTCACCTTTCCTGAATCACCCCATTAGCAGAAGGGACAGCGTGACTCCCTCTCCCTGCTCCCAAACACTTGCCATTTGGGCCCATCTTCAGCCCTTCCTCACAGGTGGAGGCGGAGGTGGCGGGACAAGGGGGCAGGGGAGCAGTCTGCAGTCTCCGAGCCCAAAACGGCTGGGGTAGGAAACATCCGGATGCTGATGTCTGAGCACTCCCTCCCTACCGAGGCCCTAGAATGGACAGAGGAGGACAGCGGGCAAAGACAGAAGCCATCAACCAGCCAGCCCCCTAACTACACAACACCTGCGTCCCACCCTTTAAAGGCATGAGGATTGAGTCCTTCCAACTTTTGATTCAGAAATTGTAAATGAGCAACTACCATTGCCCAGCCCTGCTTTGCTTTCAATGACACAGACAAAGCGGGGAACAAACCTCGCCAGTGCCTGGCCTTGGGGCGCTTACATTCTAGAGGGATCTGCCCCTTGCGGGTAGAAGGGGGGAGTCTGAATGACAAACCTTCCAGCTGATGGACGATAGAGTCTTCCATCTTTCTAAAAGCTCTTACTTGTCCTCAGTTGAATTTCTAAGCCAAATTTCATCCCTTCCAAGCAAAACGGCACGGCCAGTCTGACCACCAATTACCAACAGGCTTTCTTAACTACCCGAGCAAGCTGCTGGCCAAAGAAAGCAGGCTGATCCAAAATTACATGGCAAAACATGTGGAGTAACTTTAATCAATTCTTTCAGCCAATTTTAAAGGTATTTATCACAAAGTAACACAGTCTTGCTGAAATATTTCCCCGAACACAAAGAGGGCTTTGTGTCTAAGTCTCCGAGGAGGCCAGCAGCACCGAGGCGCTGCGCCTGTTTTGTGAGTTGAAGCGAAAAAACACAACTCTGAAACTCGGGTGCTATCTCTGTAGAAGAGAGATTCATCAGCAAGGTAATAACTCCCAGTAGCTGCACAAAGAAACCACAGTCTTCAGAAAAACCACATAACAGAGGATGGAATACTGGGAGCAGCCCACATAATTACTCATGATAGATAACTGTATTAAAAATTAAATATAAATTATTGTGGGCATTATAGTTTTGGCACAAGATGAAAAAAAGTGCTTTATGTTACTTAAAAGTTTCAATAACAGCCTTAAATTTGGCTCTGCCGAAAGTAAGCCTGTCCTGAGTAAATGTAAGGCATTTATTATTTGAAGTATTGCTCTCAATTCAATTGTAGGTTAAAAAAAATGTTCTTGAATTTTCTAAAAGTTGCTACATGGCATTGATCTTTTTTAAAAAGTACTAAAAATGAATACAATGAGGTGAATTTTAAACAAGGTCTTAAGGAAGATTAGTACCCGAAACTCAACAAAACACAAAAATCAATTCCAGATGATTTTTTAATCTAAAGATAAGAAAAGGAAAAATAAATCTTTTAAAAATATGTAAGAGAATGTCTTTGACACTGGAGTAGGCCAAGAGTCCTTAAGGAACACAAACGGCACTAACCTTAAAATTTAAAAAAAGATGAATTATATTAAAATTAGGAATTTCTCCTCATCACTCCCAAGAGAGCGAAAAGACAACCCACAGGGTGGGAAAGATGCTCACCATACAAACTTCAACAAAGGACTGATACTCAACAAGAAAAGGAAAGACAACTCCCCAAAAAATGAGCAAAAGACATGAAAAGACGACCAGCAAACTACGGGAAGGAGCTCAGCTTCATTCATCGTTAGGGAAAGGTAACCGAAAACCAGAAGCGACCCCTCACACTTCCATCTGCACAGCCGGTTTGAAGTAAGGAGGCTAAGGCCACCTGGGGTGCTTGGTCTCTCATGCGCAGCTGGTGGGAGGGTCAACTGGTACAAATACTTTGGGAAACTGCTTGGCAGTCTCTGCTACGCAGAGATTTTCAAAGTGCGGTCCCTGGACAAGCAGCATCAGCACCACCTGAAACTTGCCAGAAGGGCACATCCTTGAGCCCCACCCTAGACCTCCTGAATCAGAGCCCCTCTACGTACATCCAGGGATCTGAGGGTTAACACTGCCCCCCGCCCCACACCAGTGATCCTGATTCACGTGGGGCCTTGAGAGCCGCTGTGCCGAAGCTAAACACAGGCACGCCCTGTAACCCAGAAGCTGCACTCATAGATATAGGTAACACAGATGTCCGTGCACAGTCACCAAAAAGCATCCCAGGGATGCTCATGGCAGCACCACTTTTAATAACCAAAAACTGGAAGCTAGCTAGATGTCCTCATCCATAGAATGGGTAAAATAAACTGTGATATGGTCATTCAATAGAACACGCACAGCGATGAGGGTGAACAATCTGCAGTTTCATGCCACACTGCAGATGAAGCTTGCATTGGTAACGCTGAACAAAAGGAGCCGTCACGGTGCAGTACATTCTGTGTGATTCCATTTACATGAAGTGGCAAAACAGACACAGCCAAACCTGCAGGTGAAAGTCGAGGGAGTGGCTATGCTTTTGAGAAACCAGTGGGAGCAGCCGGAGCGGGGCCTGGGGAAGTCTGTGGCTGCCGTGGAGGTTCTGGTTCTTGGTCTAGGGCTGGTCACACCGCACATCATTTTATGAAAGCTGAAAACTCACTGATCTCATAATATTCATTGCAGACTGATAATGTGGGTATTCGTCTTAGCCTGCACTCTACTTCGGTGAAAGTTTTTCTTTTTTCATTTCATAAAATAATTATTTTCAACTGCACAGGTAAGAATTACTTTAGGTAAAAAAAAAATTGCCTCAAAAATTGTTTAGGACATTAAAGAACAGTGAAGAACATCAAAAATCACACACCCCTCTGGGGGGCTGTTGTTGAGATAGCGGCAGAAGTGAGGGGGAAGCGTGCGAGATCACACCCAAGGAAAGCTCCCTCCCGGCTGGATCTAGGCTCTGAATCTGTCCCTGGGGTCCGATTGGGCAGTAGAAACCCACCCATGGGCATAGCTCGTTGGTAAATCTAAGCTTTAATAATTTAAAAGTAAGCACTATGTCTCTATATCCCTTAACTCCACTGAAATTTTCAGTGGTTGTAATTGCATTAATCTGCTCATCGGTCAGGTTAAGCAGCTAGCAGAGGAGCAAAGTGGAAACGGTCAAGTACATGAACCAGTTGAGGTTTGCTACTGACTGAAGCCGGTTCCTTTTTTGCCAGGTGTCAATGGGTTTAAAAGTGATGACAAATATTGTGTCCTGTCCATCACCAGCTGATCCTTGAACTCCCTTTAGAGCCGCTTCTAGGCTCCAGTTTAGACCCAAGATCAGTCTGGTGTTCACCAACAGCAATGCTGGCCTTGGCCAGTATGTCACTCAGGTAACTTCGTGTGATCAATGCACCTACATATTTCCTCTTAAAAAAAAAATGGTCTCTACTCTAGCTTTTATTTCTCAAAGTGATAATTAGCTTGCATGGCTAGAAACTCAGGAAGTGCACAGAATGTTACGTGAAAACCTCTCCCATCTGAGTCTGTCCTCCAGTCATTCTGCGCCCACCCCTGGAGGCCACCAGGGTTCCCAATCTCCTATGCCAACTTTCCAGAGGTTGGCTGTTCACTGGAAAAACTCTAAGGCTGCATCTCAACGGCTTCCATCTCGTCCCTCCCCCCTTTCCAGACCCACTGCTGGGAACTGAACACTTCGACCTCCCAACAGCTCAAAGGCACGCCCTACTCCTTTTCATAGCTCCACAGGCACGGTCACGCAAGGGAGCCGTGGGCCACAGCTTCACCCCCCGACACTGACGGGCACTTACACACGGTGACCCCGCACTGCAGAGAGCACTGTCATGGACACCGGTGGCATACACATCTGTAAGCACGTGTGCAGGTCTGAGAAGGAGCTCCTTGTTTCTCAATTCCTGATAAAACTCTTCAGTCTAAAAAAATCCAGACCTACAGAAATACTGTGAAACTGTCATCCGGAACCACTCATAGGGCAATGTCAGGTGTAGATGTCTGTGGATCTGCAACCTACTGCCATCGTGTGTGGAGACAGACATCTTTCCACTGAATCCTCAGAAAGCAAGATAACCTGGGCATTTGAAGGTATTTTTTTTTAATAAAATTTAAGAAACAGCCCAGAGGAGGGCAAGAAACACAGACCAAGGGCGTTAAGAGTCCCAGCAATAGCCCACCTCACGGCTATTTGTGTGGGTACGGCCTCTCGGGCTGAAGCACCAGGGCGGGGGTGGCAAACTTTTCCTATACAAGGTCACACAGTCAGCATTTTAGGCTTTACAGTCTCCGCCACAACCCCTCGGCGGCGTCACCAGTGTGGCGCAGAAGCACTCCTAGGCAGCTGGGACCCAATGAGCGAGTGAGGCTGTGTTCTGCAGTCACTGACAGGCTGCTTTCAACTGCAGGCAGAGGCTGGGCCTGGCCCTCTGGCCACAGCGCGCCAGCCTCTGCCCTTCAGGACCATAGGACAAGTACCACTTTTAGAGGAGATCAGCCTCTAGACTCCAAAGGTAAGCGGTCATTTTCAGCTATCAATCGGAGCACTCCTTGCTGGCCTCTGACCTCAGGCAACGAGAATGTCATTCTCAGGGTTACAATGAGATCCACTGTCCACCTTAAAGCATTCCAGGTCTGCACTAATTGTCAGTGTAAGGCGCTGGCATTGGCACTGTCCTTGAGTGGTCCCGAACATACCCACAGGTGAGCGGGACTGGGAGCCCACCTGAGGGCAGGCGCCCATGCAGCCTATAGGTTTGGGTGTGCATGTGTGTAGGTATGAAAACACATTATCTCACTTGAGAGAGAAAACATTATTTTGACACTTCAAACTTTCACACAGCAGAAAGTGTAGCTGAGATTGCCCAAGCAATGTGGTCCGTGATTTTAAATACAAAAAATGCCTTCCAACCAGTTTTCTAAATGAAACCTTTGTGGCTGATTTCTTTTAAGTCGTGTAACTTTCCCTCTTGAATCAGGCTTTATTTCGTTGGGTTATTATTTCCCTGGAGGTAAGGGACTCTGGCAGAACATCTTAACTCACTAAAAACAAGCTACGCTTTCAGCGCTCCAGAAATGTATAACAATAATAATTAATTCAATGCTCAGCCAGGGCGTAAGTGAACCTCCCGTTTTCATCACTGTTTGTGATTCGCCCCCTTCTCTTCTGTCCACCCTTTACGTTCCTGCCTCCTTTTCTCTTGCTTCAGCCCAACCAAAAATAGGTTAATAAAAGGAAGCAAGAGGGAAGCGCGACTTTCCTACTGGAAGAAGGTCATTTAAGACAAAGACTTACAGAGCGTCCTGAGACAGCTCTCTGAGAACAAGGACGCGCATCTAGTACATAACAGATCAGAGACGCCCCGGCCCGGTGATAAACCCAGGATACCCATGCAGGGTAACTACACCTCCAGTGCTTTTTATGCTTTAATCTCAGGAAGTTTCTTTAATTGGCATCTGTTATTGGTTTGATATCAGCGTCAACTAAAAGCAACATATTTTGACCATTATGCAATCAGGTAGGAATTGTAAAAAAACAGTAGTATACAGGTCTGACATAGAACATATAAAATTTGATCATTACGATAATAAATATACTTGTTGAGAAGCTGACAAGTAGCCAATGGTTTATCGATAAAATCCTCTAATCCCCCTTTCTCTCCATAGATAAAACCATGGAAACCGAAACAAGATGACACACTAAGTATAAGATTCAGAAAGCCTCATGGCCCCTTGAAACAGAATACAGACATTCCTTCACACCAGCACCCCTTTCCTTCCTCGTCACATGGAATTATATTGCCCACCTGCCAGGGTGAGGAGAGCAAGTGAAAGACTCCATTGGTTTGAAAATCGCCCTCCCCAAAGGGCCCCCATATTATCTGCATAATCTAAAAGGTTAATTTATCAAATCACTGTCTTGAATTGTGCCGTGGATTAAAGTAATCACGCACACAACCAGACCCCATGGCGGACTACCCACACATCCTTCTTTGTCTGGAATGAGGCTTGGTTTTGTTGCAGGACCACAAAAAGCGCATTATGCCTTGGCTCACTTGCTAATTCTTAGATAGCTAGAATTTGGGTTTTTTTTTTGGTCTGTGGCACCTCTTTTCCACACAGCCACCTAGTGGAAAATAGAAGGTTCTGGAGATGTGAGGAGCTGACCCTCAGTTGATGTGGAAGTCTCCAAAGGCGGAGCCCCTGGGATGTCAGATGCCAAAGGAGCATAAGCTAGGGACACCGCCACCACAGAGCTAAGTGCCTCCCTTGTCCACTGTCTGACTCACGCCCCAGCCTGGCAGTCCTAAGCGCCACCCGACAAGCACCGACATCCTGCCGACAGCCTTGTATACCAAGAGTCTCTGAAAGAGCCAGCAGGAATCAACTGAATGACAGTTCGTAGTGGTCCATGCACTCCGGAGCCAACAGTCCTGCGCTCCAGCCCCGGGCATCGCTCAATGTTCCCACACCCCCCAGTGGTACCAAGCACCCGGGAGCCTCACTTCCTGTAGTTTCTCCCTTGCCGTCCTGCTTGCCCGGGGAATAAGCTAGCAACTCAATGTCCAAGCTTTCCTGGCAGTGAGGGGATAGACACGTGAATCTTTTAAAGGTAATGTGTCTTTTTTCCTCTAGTTTTTTTTAAGATTTTACTCTTCACTTTGGTCTTCTGCAGTTCTGTGGCGTGTCTACGGGTGGCTTTCTTTGCAGTTCCTGTGCTCAGGATTCCCTGCACCTCTTGAATCTAAGGATTCAGTCTGATGAAATTCTAAGCCATTACCATTGTGAAAATATCTTCTTCCCCCGTTCATTCTGGGAATTGGATTAGGTGTACATTGGACCTTTTATCATATTCCACATAGGTCTCCCATGTCCACCTTTTTATAAACTTGAATTTGAATGCTACTGACTTGCCTCCAGTTCACTAGTCCTGTGTTCTTTCCAATCAACTTCTAAGCTCAATGGATTCTTAATTTCAGATATTGTACAGGATTGGGCAAAAGCAGGTTTACAGTTGTTTGCATGGAAAATAATAATAACACAAGAATAAACTCTGTGTTTCCCATACTCACAAGTGTAAACCTGCTTTGGCCCACCCTGTATTTTCCCATTTTAGGGCATCTGCAGGGTCCGGCACAAATAATGCCTTTTTATTACAAAATCTTTTATGACAAAATCATAACCATGCAATTCTGTAACATAATATCACACTCAAGCACACCACGTGACATTTTAGGTGAAATGTTCAAATTAACACTGTAAATTATTACACCCACATTATCACCCTACCAACCACACTCAAGCAGGCCTTAGTTCTGCCAGATCCTGTATTTGATATTTTTATAGATTTCAATTATTTGATAAAATTATTCATCCTTTTATCCATTTTTCTCTATTTTGCACATATCAACATTTATATTTTTAACTCCATTGCTACTAATTCCAATAATTGATCCTCTGTGGGTCTTCTTCTGCCATATGTTGTTTTCTTTGATTGTTGGTCGTACAGTCTTGCCTGTTTACAGGTCTTACAATGTTTTCTCGTGTACCAGACATAAAAACCACGCTGACTCCAGGTGATTTTATCTCCCGCCAAAGAGGATTTCTCTTTCTTCTCTTGGTAGGCAGTGTGAAGGGCTAATCATTTCAGCCCAAGAAGGGGCTAAGATGGAAATGGGCTAGGTTTAGGAAGGTTCACGATACTTCCGCTGTGCCTCTATTTCTGTGGCATGGACGTCCTGGGCTTGCACTGAGATCCTGGTGGGGCCTTTGCCTCCTTGGTCCTGAAAGATTCTGAGACTTGCAGTTACGCCCTTCAGAGGTTTCCAGATTAGCTCTCTCCCCTCTCTCACACAATGCCGCCTCAAAACTAAAGTCATCATCACGGGGGCGCAGGCCCAGTGTTTGGTGCGTGCTCTCTCCTCCTGGGATGGGGAAGGGGGTCTCTGTTTTCTCACCCCCCATCCAGAATTGGTCAATGACCACAGAGGGGTGGAGAAGAGATGAGGGTCAGCAGATGACCCTGGAAGGTCTCTCTCCTTGGAAGTTTAGTTCATCTAGTCCTCACTGCTCTCCTAGCTCTCTGGTGCCTCTAAAAACAGGCTTTTCATAAGTTTATAAATTGAGGTTTTTTCCTAATTATTATAGCAAGAGCATTGGCCAAGACCTTCACATCCTACCTAAGAGAAGAAGTCCCCCTTTCCTCCTTTGAAACAAATGATATAATTCGTGGCTTGAGGCTCATTAAAAGCCTCCACGTTTTTCGTTCCAACAGAAGAAACCGGAATAGAAGGAGAGCACAAACAGCTTGGTGGCTGGATTTTATGGAACTTTTAAATGTTGTTTATTTCCTTTCAGGCCCAAAGAACATTTCACTTTGTATAAGAGCTACTTCTCATAGACCAGGTGGACAGAATTTCAATTACAATTTCTAGTTCAAATTCAATTTAATCACTCCACTGATACAATACCGCAAGTCAAAATAAAGCCGTCATGACAGAGGAGAACCATTCTGCCTATCAATTTCATCCTTATGATTAAGACACACAGGTGATAAATTATTTAGTTTTTGTTAGGAAAGTATCAATTCCCAACCCCCCACCTCCAGTCAAAATAAGCTTCATACCGACACAACAGAAAAAGCGCTGATTGAAAAACCGGCCAGATTTAGAAGATGATCCTATACACAAAAAGGTGCAGGATATGATCACAGAAGAAATTGCTCCAGCCACCCCGTGCTGCACTGAGGACGACGGGAGACAGAAACTAGAACACTGCCTGTGGGGAGCCGGCTGGTACTAGCAGGGGTGTCCAGCCTTTTGGCGTCTCTGGGCCACACTGGAAGAAGAAGAGTTGTCTTGGGCCACACATTACATACATTGCGACACATAATCACACAAAATCTCATAATGTTTTAAGTAAATTTGCGATTTTGTGTTGGGCCACATTCACAGCCGTCCTGGGCTGTGTGTGGTCCATGGGCCGCAGGTTGGATGAGGATATGAGGGCTAGGAACCCACTAAGCACTGTGGGAAGGACTGGCTTCTTCTGCAGTCCTGAGGAGTCCAGTAACCCCAGGAGAGTGGCTCATCAGTGGCTCTTCCAGTTTCACAATGTGAAAAGGCCGTGCCATATGTACGTCATCAACTAGGTGACGTTTGTCTTAATTTCCAACTCCTTCCCATCTCCATGGCTACTTACCCTTTACAGAACCCTCCATGGCTGCATATCTGGTGTCTTTGTTGGCCACAAAGCGTGCAGGCCTCCTCTTTAAAGCATGCTGCCTTCACCTCCCTGGGTTCCTGTCTGACCTGCCCTCCCACCTCTCCGCTGTGTTAATGTACCTTTATTTGCAGAGACATGCAAGGGTAATAGAGTGGAGATTAAGAAGAGAGGCATTTTAGGGCCCTTGTATCTTAACAGGGAGGCACAGCCCACCTCACATAATGCACAGGGCCCACACTGGTCAGAGGAGCTGGGGCAATGGATGGATGGCTCTTCTTTTAGGGTTAGGGCTGGAATGAGAATGGCATCATTAACTGTTGACCGTTCCCAGCCCATCCTTGGGATGTGCCATCTCTATCCTGTCACAGCTGGTGAAAAATTTAAAGGCCACTTTTATTTTTCCAATCAACAGCTAGATATGATCCAATAAAAAGGCAATTCCTTTAATGGAGAGGCTAATGCACTGGCCAGTTGAGGCCGAGGGCCCCCCTATCTGGTACACGAACAGCGTATCTCTTTCCTGAAACAACACTCCCCTTCCCATCAAAGGGTATGAATTATTTGTCCAAACAACCTCCCACTCTGAACGCAACACAAAAGCTCTCACAGTGTTGAAATTTGGGTGGGGCCCACCAAATCTAAGGCTGCATAGTTCAGGGGGAAAAAAATCAGGTGCCTCATGTCATGAGAGGTCAAATGAAAGCAAAACACCCTACCTCGCCAAGCATTTCCGGCAGCCAAACACCAATAGAGATGGAGCTGGGGGCCTCGGACTTGAGGCCAAAGAGGTGATGCTTAAACACTCCTCAACATGGTTCCCTCAACAAATGGCCTGCTTCCTCACACTTTTCATCAAGCAGAGCTTTTTTAAAGTTTCAAGGGTTTAAAATGGATAAGAAGTTTCTCCAATATTTTACAATGACATAAATATACTTATGACATACTAGTAGACAGTGCATTTTTTTTCAAAACACAGTATCTGGACTCCTAAAACATCCATAATACATGGCACATCGGTACATTTTTGCTCATACAAGTGAATGGCCATGTACTCTACCACTTCCCAGATATCCGGAACCAGCTGAATCTCAACAAAGGGGTCAAATGAACCGAGAACGTTTTTCTCTCTCAGCCATTCAGCACGTAAGCACTAGTCCTTCACTTCAACTTTGGCTAGATCCAAAAACTTTATCCACATTTTGAGAGAGCTGCCTTTGCAAAACACCTAAAGTCCCCAACCTCCTGCCAGTTCTCAATGTTAAAGTCCTGACCCGTGGTTGCTCCAGCTTGTTGATGTGTCTCTCTGACTCAATAATGCACGGGTTCAGAGAGACTGAGTCAAATCAGGCCCCCGCCCACACGACGTAGAGAAAAATGCTGCGTGAGAGACTATTAGGTGGATATTAGTTTTGGCTCCTTATTCTGGCTTCAAAAAAAAGAAAGAATCTACCACAAAATAACAATGGCCAACTTTGCAGATCACCACAATTTTATAAAGCACTTTCCCAACCATTATCTCACTTGATCTTCATGAGAACTTTATGAAGTCGACAAAGCAGGCATTATCCTTATTTTAAAGATATGAAAACAGGACCCAGAGAGAGTAATGACCTTGCCACCAGCCCCTCGCTGGCAAGCCACACGGTCCCAGGACGTGACGGTTCCCGCTCATCACACAGCCTCAGAAAACCCTGATTAATTTTGTCTTAGCACAAAGTACCGGACTTATTAGAGCATTATTATCAGCTATCGCAGGATAAATATCTCTTGAAATTAAGCCTTGTGAATGCGATGCCAAGTTACTACAAAGCCCTGGCTCCTTCAGACAGTGTTTCCCTTTGTTGTGCTTCAACGCTGCTCCCTCTTGACACAAGTTCACGTCTCTCCATGTGTTCGCTGCGGCACATTTTGAACATGACAAATGTCTGATCACCCCGGGATGGTTGGGAAGCACTGCTTTAGTATCCAGCTAGTGACATGACACTCTCCCGACTGTGTAACTCCTTGGCGGGGCTGACCCTACAACTGCACAACTCTGCTCACCTGCCCTGCCAGATCCTGCCTTTCTTACATGTTTCCCATTTTGTTCAGCATGGACTTTTTGCACTAACTTTTACGTTTTAAATGTTTGCATTATAATCTCTTGATTATTGAGTTTATTTTTTTGGTGCCCCCTTAAGTTTTGTAGCTGGGCAAGTGCCTCCCTTGCCTCTCCCAAGCCCATTTATTTGAAATCCTTTTACTCTGGATAAAGCAGGCAGGTATTCTGGGGCCACTCAGGTCTGGCCTTGAGGCTGCCCCAGCCACTCGGGAGCCCATAGGCAAGACAGAGCCTTTGTCAAGTTGCTTAGCTACTCTGATCCTTCCTCAGCCATCATAATCTGGGCCTCATATGCCTGACTTGTAAGGGGTGCTCAAAACTGTCTGAGAGGACATAAATGTTCTTTCAAAAGTGTAGCTCCCACTTATGGAAACCCTAGGAGGCACCGTACTAGGAGACTTAGCCTATGTTCTCATTTACGATTCTTACGACACCCCTACGAGATATGGAGGCCTATCAGTCCCACCCACCTTACAGGTGAGGGAAGTGCAGCCTCGGGAGGTTACGTAACTCGTCCAAGGTGTCACAGCTAGGAAGTGGTCACTATGTGCCGCTGACCATGCAGGGTAATGTCACCAGGACTCCTTGTCTGCCACAGGGTTTTGGAGGAAACGGTGGTCAGAATTGTTTAAAAGCACTTTCCATCGGAATATGTGATAGAAGTGCTCCACGCTATTCTAAAGCACAGTCCATGCACCCCCCCACCCAGTGACATACTCAACTTCCTGGGGTCTTAAAATTTTAATTTCACCAAAAATCCAGGTAACTGGGTGGGCATGGAGGTGTGCTGCCTACTCAGATCCTCCTTCAAAGAAAGGCTTGTTGCCCCAGCTGCCTGAGCCACAACAGGGACCCCACCCAAGGTCATGGCCTTCCAGGGCCATCAACACACAAGGACTGAGCAAGAGGACCAGCCAGTTCAGGTCAAAGTCCACTCACTTTAGAGCGCCTCCTGCATATTGGAAGAGGTATTACCAAGCCTGTACCATGGGTGGGGGTCTCCTGCCCAAATCAACTTCTCCCCCGTTTCTTCTACACGTGCTTTTGAAAAACAGCCTTCACATTAAACTCCACCTCCGTGGTACTTCCAGAGAGCTCACTAGGTTCAGCATCAGCTGACAAGGAGCGAAGGTATGACAAGGAGCCCCAATATGAAGCTGATAGAACGTCAAGGGAAAGAAAAGTCCTGACATTCACGCACTGGAACTTGAGTCCAGGGAAGGAAACGCAGTGAGGTGAGGCTGAAGGATGTGAGAGTTCTCTCCATCCCAGTGATAGGCAGATCTGGGGTCCCAGTGACTTAAAATGCAGAGAAGGAATCGCTGTAAAATATAAGAGCCCATCTCCCATGGAGGAGTCGGAAAGAGCCCTCTCCTAGCTGGATAAGTGTAGATTTTAAAGGAGTGTGAGACAAAAACACTGACCCTTAATATTTAAAATCATAAGGATTGACTTTACAAAACATACATTTTTGCCTAAGAAGAAAAGTTCATCTAAATAGCACTTTAGACTCTCATAATCATAAAAAAATACGTCTTGTGCTTTGTGCAAAAATTTCCTTAGTCATTGGCAATTATTTCATATATAAGTTGCATGTATCTGTTTACATACATATTTTCTCATTCCCACTTAAGGTCAAGGTCAAAAGAAGGTAAGTAAAAGGGTGGGGGTGGAAGGAGGACATTGTTCCATGAAAATTTTTGAGCTGATTAAAAATTTACAGAGAACAGAATGCATTCCAAGCGTAGTCATACTGCCCTACCTCCCGCACAAAGGGAGCCTGGTTACTTAGCTCTACACCCTGCTTTTCAGGCTATCTGATTACCCTTATCAGGGGCCATTAGTGTCTGATAATAGCAACCAATGCCTTGTTCAGTCAGCCCTAATTTCCTTACAGAAAAATCTCCTCCTTGGTATGCGATGCACCCCCTCGTTCCCCCGGGAAGAGACACCAGGAGCACAGATGCACTCTGAGACCAGGCACGGAAAGGCAAGGTCACTCCCTGGCCGTCCACAAACACACCTTTCCATGTCCCTGTCACCAGGAGGCTTTGTCTTCTTGCCCCAGGCTTTGCCGAACACAGAGATGGAACAGCATGCAGTATTTATTATGATAATCACAAAATATGTGCAATGCCAGAGTCACTGGGACTGTAGAAATCTTTTAGCCAAGACCCTTCCTTCCGTAGGTCAGGAAAGAGCAGCCCACAGTCTCGGAGGGCCGAGGGGCTGAACCAGGCTCATTTCCATCGTGACGAGCCCCTACATCATGCCATGTTTTCCACAGCAGGACCTGGGGAGAAAACTGAAACCATTCGGCCTGACTCATTCCAGGAATGTCATCTCATCCTTACCGTTGTGTGCCGTGTGGCATTTATAGATGTCTTAAAGAGAATTGTGACCAACTGAGATCCATAACAAAAAAAAAAAAAAGAATGATGTCTAAAGGAAGAAAACCCACTTTGAAATTCAAATTCCGTGGATATTGGCTTCTGATTTAAAAAGCATTCTCTTTCCAAGTTCCATGAACAAGAAAAAAGCATCTAGGGCAACGGGAACCCTCCCCCCACCCTCCCACCCCCGCCAAGGAGAGTGAAACTATGACTGGCAGGCAAACTAGAGACCACAGAAGGGACGTCACTAATTCCCAGACCAAAGCCGACAGCTGCCCGCTGGGACTCGGGCTCCCGTCCTGCCGGACACTCAGACACTGAGGTCTGTCCTCGGCAGAAAGCAACTCAGCCACCCCCACATCGTGTGGGCGCAGGTTTTCGACCGCTGTCATCTCTGCGGAACCTGACTTTATACACTTACAGGAAGAAGGAAACGAAGTATGACTTGAGGAAAGAAGAAAGAGAGCCCACAAAGTGGGTGCATGCCCCTGTGCTCACTGCAGCCTTACTTAAAATCGCCAAGCTACGGAAGCAGCCCAGGCGCCCACCAAGACATGAGTGGGTAAGAAAGCTGTGGTACACTTACACAGCGGAATACTATGTGGCCATGAAAAATGAGATCCTGCCATTTACAACATCATGGCTGGACCTACAGGGTAGTAGGCTAAGTGAAATAAGTTAGTCAGAGAAAGACAAACACCATATGATTCCCCTTATATGTTAAATCTAAACAACAATATAAGCAAATGAACAAAACAGAAACAGACTCACAGACACAGAGAACAGACTGACGGCTGCCAGTGGGGAGGGGGTTGGGGGCTGGGTGAGAGGGGCACAGGGACTGAGAAGTACAGGCCGATAGCTACAGAACAGCCACAGGGATGTGAAGTGCAGCACAGGGAACATGATAGTCAATGATGCTGTAATAACTATGCGTGGTGCCAGGTGGGTCCTGGGAATATCAGGGGGACACTTTGTAAATTCTGTGATCGTCCAGCCACTGTGCTGTACACCTGAAACCAGCACAAAATAATATTGAACGTAAGCTGTAATTTTTAAAACAATTTAAAATTCAAAAACAAAGGAAGGGGTAAGAGCTTCGGCAGGAGGAGATGTGGAGGGGGTCATACCTTCTCATTTTTTTTTTTACCAGTTCAGAGCATCAGGAAAGCAAACGGTAAAGAGG